>JACJUY010000711.1:276942-296885 GCA_014220935.1 Platorchestia sp. MABIK | reverse complement strand
TTTTCAAGACAACATGAAAAAAAATTGGGATATTGTATTCTCATATAAAAAATAATTTAAAACAATAACTGAAGTACTTTTGTTTTTATTGACCTTTCAAATAAGTAAGTTTCTCTGGCGCACCCTGTAGAAGTTCTCATGCCTCAAATTTAAGTTACACCGTTTCAGTTGAGTTCTATTTAACTGACATTGACAGAAATAATTTCAATCCCCAATTGAAGCTGCTGTCCTGCAGGGCATGTTCACTTCGTCACCAGAGTAAGTTCATCTTCAGGCCACCGAGCCTGAAGAAAAAATCGCAGGCGGGCCAGAGATGGCGGCAGGGAATGCTTGGTGCCAAATTGCTGAAGATTTCTTGGGAAGAGCGGCAAGGGTCTTCCCTACCATAATTAGCGCACCACAATCTAGCGAAAGGACATTTATGGACCCGCCAGCCGTTCTTTGCTCCGTAAATGGGACAGCTGCAGCTCTAAATTTGCCAGCAGCCATACACGCTGCACTCCTGCAGTCGCACCCATCACGGCTGCTGCTGGCCCGGCGTCTTGGTTACGTGCTTCTCTCCCCGCAGCACAGCGCATGGGGGCGATTTGGGGATTTCATGCGACGTAATTACGCACAAAGCGAATGAGGCCATGGCTGGAGCAGAAAGAGCAATGAACTTTCAAACTTTCATCCAGCTGTTGAGAGCTCCAAAATGATGAAAAACAATTGATGTTCTACCTAGGTTTGCCATGGCAGTTTATATATGTAAAGCCACGATCCTTTACGGGGTATAAGCCCCGTATAAGAACAGCCCCGTATTAGATTACTTTTTTTGTTTCATGATGTTCACAGGCGATTCGTTTTATTTTGTTCAAAATTTTTTTCCAATTAGCAACAAGTAACTGAACAAGTAAATCGTTGACTTTGATGTACATACATTAGAGGCATTTTAATCTCAAGTGAAAAGTTAGCCTAATTCTATTAGCTATTAAGCTATTGTTGGATTTATTAGCTTAAAAGAAGCTCAGCGCCAGGACAGTAGCAAACCTGAATGCAATTAAAACAACGTTAAAAATAAAACGATTACGAACGCGCAACTAACTAGCGGTAGTTTGGTTAGCTCATCTAAGCTTTGAGGGGCACCTTGATCGATGAATGATTCGGAGCAGCCGTTACAAAGGGCTGTTGTTCCAAGTACTACAATCGGATCATGATTGGTCAAAAACATTATAATGTTATAAAGATGGCAATTTATAATTTAATGAACATGTCACTGTAAAAATTTGATAGGCCAAAAAAGAGATGTATTAAGACTTTAAGAAATAAAACGTAACATTAGGGTTTGCAACAAAACTCATTACAGGTGTCTGGATCGAGAAAAAAGTTGCCGCAGAAAAATACAAAGCAACACGATCTAGGATAATAACGTGGAATAATTTAGAATGCACAATATGGATGCAAAAAAAATATTATTCTGCTGGAGAAAAGGGAGGCCTAATTTCAATGACAAATGAAGAGAGCTGAGATCAACAGTAGATGGCAGTGTTACCATGATCAAAACTAGAAACACATATGCTACTGGATGCTAAATGTGCTCGTATAGCTTGCCATACGTGACCAACTTTTTGTTCGAAAAGTTTATTTTTCTTTGTACTCAACATCAACTGGATTATAATCGGTACTGAAATACACTTGCTTGTCTACTCGTAAACTATCGTTCAGATTCAAATGATTTATTTTTTAAGTGTACACTTATCTATAACTCGATGAAGCCAGCTGCTGTTCTTGCGCCATGACAACCTTCTCGTATCTATGAATCTCTAGTCTCATTCTGTCGACCAATAATTTTTCAGCTGTTCTGAAATCATTACCCATGGATAAAATCCAACATTTTTCACTGCAAAATTTATGTTGGGGAAGCAATTGCAAAACTTGATCCAATTGCAATTCGGACTAAATTATTGCTATCTGAAGAGGTGGATTGGATTCATTACATGGAACATGCATGTGTTCGTTAGATGGAAAACGAACTCAACGCTAATTCTGTTGTGTATACATGCTACACGCCGCATTTTACCCTGTTTATGAACCTTGGAAGCAGCAAGTAAAAAATTGCTGCAATCTCATAAATTTATAATCTAAAGCTCTACCGTTCACTGAAGTGAGATTTGGTACATAAACTGGATGAGAAGGTCTGAGTGCAAGCTAGTTGAGCTTCTTTTAATGAATGAGAGCATATTCATAAGTTAGGCAGAAGCGCTGCACACATCGCGACATGTTTACAAGCAGCAGCATAAATTGCACGGGCCGCTCAGTGAGTCTCCAGTGAATTCCTCGGAGAACGAGAGAGGGAGTCTTCAGTCAAGACTTATCACTACATCTCTTCCTAGTAAATAGAGATCCCCAAGGAACCATTTAGTTCTTTGTAAACTAGTAAATTGCAGCGAAGTTAAGTCTCGAGTGTGCGGCAGGCAACGCAAAGCAGCCCATCTAATAAGTTTAGAGGTGACAGACTGAGCCATAAGTTGTCGACACGTCACCAGCAGCCATTTGCGTGCGGCGCTTCAGCTCAGCCTGATTACTTTCATCGCGTCCCGAGCTCTAGTTGCTGTCACAACCTTCATCTACGGCCGCCGTCTCCCTGCTGCATGTTTTCTGCCTGGTTTGACGCACCAAGTAACTTCCCCTGTGCATTTTGGCTTAAATTTTCTTGAACTGCTTCACAATTTATATTGTTTTCTTATGTGGGCGCTAATTGGGTTACTCATGTAGAAACTGTTTTGATAGTTACCTCTTGATTGCATTTGAATAAGACGTGAGGAAAAGGTTAGCGGCATTAAAGAAATAAGGTCACAAATGAGGAAGTAAGTGCAACTACGCTGCTTGTGTAATTTCTTTGTTTCAATCGTCTTGACTTCTAAAAATTAGCCACATAATACAACATACTTTCTAATGATTTTATCCGTATAATGCAGTTTAAGGCATACTAAGGAAATCTTTGCATCTGTTAGCACAGGATGTGCAGCAGAACTGATCGGAACTTTAGTTCTTGAGTACAAAATAACACTATTTACATATGTCTGCCTTTAACCGTTGCGCACGTCATTGAAAACTTGTGAAACAAAACCAATTTTAAAAATACTGGAATTCGAATAAATATTATGCCAAATGTGATTTTTGGTTCAGGTGTAGAATGCTTGGACCATTTGATTTACTTATAAATGTCTAGTAGTTTGCGCTGTTAATAAAAAGTTGGCACACAGGAACAGGCAAGCAATAATTGCATCCATCATGTACCGTCGCAGCATCCTCATTTACTTACTTAATGATGCAAGGTTGTCACAAATCAGGCAACTTGCATGCTCAGTGGCGGCGCTCCTTCTCACACGTCTCTTAACGTGAGACCTTGGGCGTCGTTGTGATTGAGATCAAAATTTCCAAATTGACTTTTTCTTGTCCATAATTTCGAGTCCTGGTGTAAAATTTCCTATCTAATTAGTCTGTAGAGTTGTTTATTGCTCTGTGATTTGAATTTTTTTAATGTTTCTAGGCCTTCGAGAATGTTAGCCACAGAAAGGGCTATCTGGGACTCTAAATTAAGATCATGAGTCATGCTGAGAACCTTTAGAAAGATCTTATTTTAAAAACTGTACAAATGCTTGGATTTCATCATATTCCACCACCAGACAGTAAAATAAATGATGGAATAAAACACGAGAGTCAGTCGTCTCGGCAACAGAATTAATCTTCAGAGTAACAGGGCTGTTAAAACGAGGAGAATTTCCTTTACAGACGACGTGCTGAAAACATTCGGGGGATGATTCAACACGAGGGAATAAATTCGGGACAAAACCAGTCGACTTGGGAAGGAACACGCAGCCACGCCGCCATCTCGCCGTCATAGGATGTTGTTAGTTTTCAGAGACGTGCTGGTTTCGTGACGCTGACTGACTCAGGCTCCTTTACTACTGGCAATAAAAAAGGCTTGAAAGTAAACAATGGAGAGGCCCCCCGCAACTGCTAATAAAAGCCTCGGCAGTAAAACGCCAACTGTTGAGACGATAGTTTTAGTGCGTGGCGGTGTATTTTGACATCACTTAGCACTAGGGAGAGCGGGAGCCGCTGCTCAACATAAATTGCTCTTACGAGTCACAAGCGTCACACATGTGTAAAGCAACACCACTTTAGCACCCTGTACTCACGTCGACGATTTTATTACCGTAAACACCTTTAAAAAAAGACGTTGATGGCTTGCGACGCACCTGCTCGTCTTACATCTTGTCTCAACGATCATGACAAGGGACGGAGACATGTGAGCTGCTCTCCGAAAACACTTCTTTTACGTATTTTCAGCACAGCGTGATCAAAGCAAACGAGACTCGAGACTTCTTCATTGCGGTGAAGAAAGCTTGACGTTCACTAAGTCGATCGAGTTCATCTATAGACAGCTTTGGGTGACAGAAATTCCTCGGCCGAATTTAGTAATTCGCTTGAATCTTTCAAGAATTCTAGCCATCGAAACATGAAGCAATTTCATTCATGTTCACTACCGTACATTAGAATAATGACGTTTGATAAGTTTTTGTAACAAGTTTAATCATAAATCGATCTAAGAAATTAAATCAATAATAACGCTTAGGATATTTTTAAAAATTCGTGTGGTGGGGGCTGAGGTGATTTTCGGTACGGATGTTTTGACATTGGCGAACATTTGCAAGAAACCATGAACAGTACACCTCACACTTTTAATACTTGGTATGGGTTGACCCAACTGATGTCGCAATCTTGGAAACACAAGTAAGGATTTGTGGCGCAAGAATTTATGACAGATATAAATTCAAATACGACTTTGGAAATCTTGCAAATTGATTTTATAATTTTTTTTCAGGCTGTTCGCTAACACTGATCGCCAATATGTTGTACGGCAGCGCATCCCATACTCGGTTTGGCGATTTCCACTCAGCAGTACTTCTGGCTAAGTGTCGTCAGATCATCGTTCGGGGATCTAAGCTGTGATCCTAGGATCAGAGCTCTAAACAACCCTGAAAGTAAGCGCCGCTGTTCCTGATCATTGTCTGGGTGGAAGTCGCGTTTGTGCCGGCGATGTTGTCACGCAGCCTTGGCTTCCGCCATGAAAATCTTCAAACATTTGTCGAGGAAGGTTGTTTGAAAGACACAATCTTAAGTGGTCGTTAGTTCTTTCGCGAAACAATAAAACCTTAAGACTGAGCAGTCTCGCGCGAAGCGCTGCGACTCAGCGTTGACGAAGCCTCTTATTGGTTCTGGGGCTGTTCCTATCCGATGTTAGAGATAAGTGCGAGGGTTAGTTTATACTCTTTGATTTAGGTTAAATTCACACATCAAAATAAGAGTGCTGTGCATATGTGTACACAATATTAAACCCCGATTTTAGACAGGCACTTCGTCAATTGCTCTATTAATTTAATTAAATGTTTAGACAACATGTAATAATTATAATTTGTTCAACACAAAATGCATGCTTGATGATGTAATAAGCATCATGACATTCAGACTTGGTTGGCAATTTCGTTAACGAGGTCCGAGTGCCAGGAAGAAATTCCTTGTTAGTATTGGTGTAAAGTTTTATGAACAGCAGCTCAAATAGATTAGGTGGCTACGCGTCGCTTGACTACTGTGTCCAACAATTCCTGCAGAAATTATTTACATTCTTCAACAAGGTAATTTAGTGAGATTTCCATTGTAGACTGTAAAGTATGCTGGCTATCGTTAAAGATTAGAGAGCAAAAAAAGTTCTGTTTCACAAAAAGCAGACTCCCACTGCAGAGACAAATGCCCGCGCTGTACCACACAGCGCCAAGTTTTGACAGCGAGGCTCTCAATTTAGTGCTCACACACGAAAAACTGGTTCTCTTTTTTCGATTTGAAAACCGAATCGAGATTCTAATTTGCACTGGATTGGATGTAGCAACAACATTTCTTGATCTGTATTCTCGTTCACAAGAAAGGATTAACGGGGCTTAAAATGTCCGGTGACAGCACTGAGGCCCAAATGGCAGCACGGTATTGGCCTCAGTTCACAGAATTCATCGTCTGCGACTCCTGATCTTAATTCAGGTAAGGAATTTCACTTTAGAATGAAACGTTTCCGACAAAATTGTTCCTTCAAGCAGGTTACTTTTGCGAGTACGAAGAGATTTACCGAATTGAAATTCGTTATTTTCATATCGGATTACACAAAATCGCTGCTGTTAACAAATTACTATAACCGAGTGAACGATTAACTTCCGTTTGACACCTTTTCATTTCTCTATACTGCGATAACTGCATGGAGCGAGAAAAAATCCGTTCCCTGTTGAATGTTGAATAGAAGCCGAAATTCATTAGGATAGCTCATTTAGAAGAGGAAAATAAAATGTGCAAACAAAAGCTTAAAAATTAACACCGTAAAGGATTTTTGACGACACGGGAGGAAAGGATTTTTGCCGACAAAATCAGCGTAGATGTCTGACATTGCCAGTTGAGGGAGTACGTTTATTGTATCCCTTGGACTCTCAGTGACTGACTTTCACACATTCTGTTTTCTAAATTTCATTAAAAGAACGGATTTTACATAGCACAGAAACATCGCTTGAGCATTCAGTACCATAAAAAGCGACTCGTATTATCTCCACCAAAATCAATGGCACGTATAGAAACTTTCAAGGCTCATCATTTTTCTTGACAAAGCGAAGTACACCTCACAAATATAAAATCAGGAGAAAATTTTTATCAAACAACGCGCGCGATATTAGGAATATATTGATCATTCAGGCGAATGTAAATAACAGATCTGGTACAACAAAATGAGTGCATCACAAATTTACCTTAGACGTAGCGCTTGAGAAAAGAGTTTTGTGCATTTGAAACAGATAAAATCTTTTTACAGCGTCAAGTGTTTTAGTCGTGCTCCGATATACCGTAAAAATAATTTTTTAAAACCACAAAGTTGCTTTTAATCATTACGAAATTTTCGTGGTTGAAACATGATAAGAAAAAAATAAGATTGACTGTAGATGACATCGTTCTGAGAACGCAGCACATGTAAATGAAAAAGATTTAACATTTTTACTCACATGTATTTTCGCACGAAATTATTTAGTGTAATTTCTATTTTAATTCTTTGAGCGAGGACAAATGAGTCGAATTAGAAAAAAGTACCTAACACAATACGTGGAGTCTGATCCGTACCATGTTAGTTTTTCCGCAGCTGATTTGCAGAAATCTCGTAATGTATCATTCGAAATTCTCTCCTTCAATGTGAAATGAAATCCTGAAGTTCTAACAATTAAATTCTTTGTGACCGTGGCTGGATGATGCTTCTAAGGGAACGAATGATTTTTCCACTTTACGCTGTTGAAATGAAACAAGACGTGTTGCCTCTCGTAAAAGCTTCAAGTTCTCACAAAGTGTTAACGGACGATAAATCTTGATAGAAACAATCGATTGCTGTAAATAAAGCTGGTCGAGAAAATACATGCTAAGAATAAGTTGACTCGACCAACAACTGACATTTTTGCTGCTCACCGCATTTAATTTTTATTATCATTCGATGCTGCGAGTAAAGCAAATTCAAAGTAGTAAAGCCTACCATAAATTTGGTCTGCTAGCTCAGTAAATGTCAAGGGAATCAATATACATGTCACACTGCTTGAATGCGGTCTTATTAAACTCTCACTAATATAAGGATTGTTTTTGGTCAGATTTTATCGCTCTTTCTAAGCTGTAACATCGATTTAGCAATTTATTTTTTCTTTCTATAAGGACGTTGATGTGCCGTGGAATTGTGAGTGTCAGTAAAAATGAACGAGGGATGTGATATCGAAGACAAACGTAAAATATTTGATGCAGGAACAAATGGTATTCGGTTTGTTTCCCTGTTTTAGTTCAGCATGTAACTTTTCATTGGCGTAAGATTGGCACTGAGTGACTTCTGACACGTGTCAAAGTATCGTTTTTTCAAATTGGAAGATGGCAAGAACCTAAATGGAGTCGGACTATTTCACTGTGCAAAACACAATGAGGTACAAGGGAAAGTAATCAACCCTATTCATCAATCATAATCAAAATAAATTTAGTGACAAGAAAAGCTGTGTGCCATGCATGGGAGCAACTGCGATGCGCTCGTATTAGAATTCAAAACAAAAATTGCAGTCACCATTGTGGTATTGCAAGCTCTTTGTTTTATGACAGATAAGCTTCAGCAAAAAATTCTGAAATGTTCTTCCATTTAAAAAACCGATAGCTGGTAGTTGAATTTTAAACGTTGAAATCATTTGAAGTTAAAGAATAGTCGCAGTTCTACTCTTGGGAGTGGATGGCTAACAAAGAATAACTATAATTGATCACGTTAAATCTCCTGACGGCATGCCCAGCAATGTGGATACCTTGAGCTCTAATGGTAGAGTCCGCGTATTCTCGCCTACAAAGCAGGCGACTGTGTTTATAAACATAAGATGAAAGCTTGCCGTGAGGTTGTTTATATTTAAGGTTGCACAAAGAACGTACAGTATGTTTATCCATGCGTATCAAATAAAAATTTGCGTGTGATTAAAAATTCGATGAGAAGGCTTAATGTTATAGGTGTGTCTTGAATCTTTCTGGGTTCAGACTGACGTAAGAGAGAAAGCAAATGATCATACCAACGGTATTTTGAAACGGAGTGAGGGATGAAAACAAACTTTTAGATAAAGAATTCGGGGATTCCAGAACAGGTTAGAGTCTTGAGTAGCAATGTTATCAAAATCATGCACAAATGAGTAAATTAACCACTAAGATCTGCGTGAAAGAGTGCTATGCATAATGTGTTTTTAAAAAAGTTGATGTAGTAAACTGCGACGAAGATAACGATTGAACTCAACTTAAAGCCGCAAATATGTTTTTTTTCAAACTCTTTGAGCCGAAGCGATTATTCCATCTATCAAACGGTTTTGATTTCATTTGAACTGGTACGAAAAGTATGTTTTTTGTGAATTTTTTCTACAACGTGAGCTCTACATAATGGCTGACAGATGTTCGTAAAGTGAGTGCCTTTCTGTTATTCAGGATCTATTTTCCTCTATTTTGTGTATGTTTCGTAAGAATGGCTCATATGGGCGGCGGCACTGAAATACCAAATCTGTTTGAGTCGTGATGGGTTTGGTTACTAATTTTGAAAAAAATCACTTACGATGATTGAGTTTCAAAGTTGACGTGCAAAATTTGTAGTAAACTTTAACTAAAAATAAGATCTGTCCAGCAATTTGTAATCCTTTCGTTTGATGGTAATATATGTAATAGCAGAGTTTTTAAGATTTTCGCCCAGTTTGAAATGAAAGAAAAAACAGAATACGGCAAATGACGAAATAAAAATCATGCATGCTAATGGAAGAATACTCGAGGCTACACTGTACGGAAACTGAAATTGCCTGCAACGAAGCAATATCATGTGAATTTGTAGGAAGTCTGACGTACAGACTGACGACGTATTCTCGAAAAAGTTTTCACTATAAACTTAAATGTTCTCATTTATCAGGTTCTGAATTGAGTCGAGAGTGTGTCAGTTTAGGCATCGTCCAGGAAAAGCTGGTGATCATCACACGAGGCAGTGCAAGTAAGAGGCACGACGTGCGTACGTACTGGCCGCGGTGAGCCAGCGTTCGCACTCCGTTAGCGCCGCCGTGGAGCAGCTCGCCTTGCAGCGCCGATACTGAAGCTTTTAGGGTTGGACAAGCACATCTTAAAAAGAGATTTACGGCGGTGCTTTCAGTCGGGCTGTTTGGTGCTTGAGATGAAACAAACAACACGCCTGTCTTGAATTATGGGCTCTAGCTTATGCACTCAGACAGATGGGGTAGCCTTGCTCTGAAAATAACCTCACCCACGCGGGGATAGGGCCGTATAAGGCGTAATTTTCCTCAAGAACCTTAATAAAGCAGAATTGCAAGAGAAACCATAAATAACCGTAGCATGAAATGTGGAAGCACCTAGACCTCTGAATTTAGTAGAGAAATTTGTTAACTTTTCATTTATTTTTGCTATTTTTACTGCGGGTCACAAAATGATGAATACAATCATGTCGCATAAAGATTTAGTGGACTCGAATACAGAATAATATTCTAAAATGTAAATTTGTTTACGTTATTTTTTGCACGCCTTTTGATGAAAATATTTCTACTTGTAAAATTTTTTGTGATAATGTTCTTAATGATAACGCACAGAACATAAATTTTTAATCACATTATTAATACTTCTTTCTTTCTCATCAACATTACACTTCAGATTACAATTTGTTATTGGTAAAAATTAAGTATTTAAAAGGTCTGACTAAATAAAGCGCTCTATGTTAAACACAAAAGTCTTTATATCTGTGTATAGTCTTAACGCCGATGTGTTAGTGTTAGTCAATGTTTGATATGGGTCAAGAAATTAGCTTTCACTGTCGAAGTCACGTTTTGTGTCGAATTATCCAACGTAGGTGCCGACTCAAGAGTTGAATCAAAAGACAGTGTTTGTCTTGTCTGATGGATTTACTGAAGGGTCTGAAGAACTTCCTGGAGGAAATTGTACTGCAAAAAAAACTCTTTCAAAATGTGCTCTACACTTATCTCTTTCCCCTCGCTGTATTTCGTAAATCCCTAAAGTAGGAGATTTTTAGGAAATAGATATTAGTCCCCAAATCTAGTAATGCGATTATGCACAGCTCGTTCAAAATTCTCTCAATGCTGTTGTGAGTTTGCCAGGCAAGTGTCCTGATCGTACCATGCCTAGTTCATGTGTTTTTATTTCTTAGCTCTGCTTCTGAATTTGTAAACAATGACGTTGTTGTGGGAACATCAATCATCAAATATCTACCATTTAATGATCCGAATAGTGAAACAACTGAGAAACAAAGTAGGTGTGTTTCAAATGTTTGTTATGCTTGATGTTTTCTTTCATTTTTCTGTTGTAAATTTCGTGTGTAGTTTCCTGAAGGTACATTTGAGAATGATGGGAGTGAATTGCGCTTCACAGGAGACGGTGGCCTGAAATAAAATTACTGTAAAGAAATGAGCATCAAATATGGATATGAGCTCAAACGTGAGCTCAAATTCATCACGCATCCCATTGTACGCATGCAAAGTTGACTCTTTATCGTACCCTAAGCGTGTGAAACGAGTAAGTAAGATGATAAAATACGAATTTTCAAATTTCAGAATCGAAGATCAACAATTATGCATAGAAAATTATTTCTCAGATTTCTCCAAATGACACCAGAGCGATTAATTTTTCAGTTGGGATATCCGTAAATGTAACATTTGGGTGCAGCCAACCTTTGTCAAGGACAAATCCCGTTCCCTTATGTTGTTACTTGATCGAGTAACTTTTGCGATGACTTGTTGAGCCCCATGGACTGTGATAACAACTCGATCACCTCAGCAAACACTGCACATCCTGCGTGCTGCGGTCCTGTTCATTCCCTGACCCTCCGACGCGACGGCCTCTGCCACACCTGGCCCGCCATCAATATTGCTGTCAGCACTCGTGCAGGAGCTCACATCAGTCTCTGCCAATGGTCTACAAAGCCCCATCTGCACACTCACTCCTGCTCAATTTGTGCCTGTAAAAGGAACACTGTCATCCGCCAGCATCCTGCCACAATCTGCCACCAAGGTGTCACTGCACACCGCCTTCTGCAGTCCTATTACATGACTGACCAACACTTCAATTTCTTCTCAGTAGCATCCATCTCCTCTCACGGATTCTGAACTCATATCATTGACTCGAAAGCACTCATTTTGCACCATCCACTCATTTTAATTGGTAAGGGAATATCTCTAGCCATGAATTGCAATACGTGACGCCAACATTGTGACCAACAATAAGTCACTACTAGCTATCTCTTCGTTGTTCAGCAGCCCCGTCCAACCAGAAATTGAAAGCTCTCAGCTATCAACAACTCAACTCCGTCCTCCATTAACTTTCCGAAATCAACTGCGACCAAATTATCGTTTCCAATCAATGTCACTTCACCAACCTGGCTCTGGCAACCTACATACTTTTGCTCTCCGTGAGCAGTCATTCTACTAACATAACAAGAGTTTCAAATCACTCATCGCATATCCGCATTCACATACCAATAATGCAACGCACATCAGACCAAAATAACCATACATCAACTAAGATTATTTATAGTAACCAGGTAACCTGCCATCATCACCCACGACACATTTACAAGTATCACAACCAGCCTTCCGTCAGCCACTAACCTGTCACCACTCCTCACGAGCCTGTCACCACACGTCATCTGGCGGCAGCCACGCACCACAAAAATGACACCAGAATCACTATTTATTTGCAGAGCTACGTGCGAGAGAGAGCTAGGCTCGTGATTGATCAGGCAGGAAGCTCTGCGATGCTCGGCGGAGTCACGGTCGTCACTGATGCCGCTAATGTGCGATTCTTATTGTTATGTGCGGTTGCCAATATCGATACCTCACCGCCGAGACGGGCAGGCTAGCCCGCAATGTATTATGGCTCATAAACGTGTACGTGTGGAGGAAACGTCTGCCATCGTCTGCGTCTCGCTCGTAAAGATTTATTAGTCCACGTGATAACGACGCTGGCAGTGCGCTCTTCGAAAATAATTGACTTGCACATAAGATTATGTGCTGCAACCCATAGTTGTTTTCCATGTAGTATGGCCATAAATCACAGAAATAGAGACCAACTTCAGTAGGATATAATATTTGAGCTTACACGCGCAAAAAAAAAGGCTTAAATTATGGTGCGGTCGTCAGCAAAGCAGGAACTTGTGTCCTCATATTTCCTGATCTCAGTTTTAGGACACAAAATGAAAAGTCTACAGTGTTGAGCATACTCATTGCTAGTGACGCATAAATATTTGCAAACAAACAGATTTGGCTCGAATTCAAAGCAATTGATTTTTATCTACCGTCCGCAAATACTTCAGTAAGAATTCAAGAGACTTAAATAGGAAGCGATTTCTATCCCTAGTGTCAGATGGGTTCGAAAATGGCCTATTTGAAGTATCTCATTTTTACCAGAATATTTGATCCTTCCAAAAATTACTGATAACAGTTGTTATTCACCGCAGATGTTACTGCCAGAAATAGTTGAAAATCAGTCTTTTCCGAGCGCGACACAGCTAGAATCACACAAAGCCTAGCATTCATTTATTTACGGGACAATAACAATAGTGACACTTCAATCAGACCAGGCAATGGTTCTTGTCATCGCCTCCATGACGGGCAGAATGAACATCGCATTATTATCGCGCATGCAGCAGACACGTTCCGCAGAACATGAATAATATCAAACGAAAGTTATTTTGGCTACTCTGAATTTAGCTTGTTTTTATTTTTAGCAACGATTATGAATAAAACATTCTGTAATAACAATTACTTCTCTTCTTCAGCTCATTGAAATTATAGGGAACATAATTAATGAGAACTTAATTCCTTTAACAGCACAACAGCTCAAAAGAGTGTGGTTCAATACTGTCCATGAGCGTTGCAAAGCCTTGCCGGAGGGAGAAAAACGACCAGCAATTTTTTCGGTGCTCCTCGATGTTGAGTGGAGCTCCTCTGAAATTAGCAGGCAATAAACCATGGAGGCAGAAATGCATCAATTTAATTGAGCTGCCTCACATCATAGCTCGTTTGACCAGGAAACATATGACATTCAATTGACTGCTGCAAGGGCGTAAAGTTAAATTCCTTGGGTTTCGGGAAGCTGGAACTTTCTATAGCCAGTCATGTATAGCCACAGTTGCAGAGCACGAAGATTCGGAGGTAAACTCTCCTGACTCACCTAGAAATTTCATGCAGAGACAGAGAGGATAAAACATTCAGTAGTATTTCACTAACAAATTTTTTCAAAGGTGAGAGTGGCACCCTTACTGACTGGTGAAAGACCAAAACAAGAAAGCTATATTTGTTATGCTAGAATATGTTGTCTTTCACTTGGAACTTATCTCTTTAAAATTAATTTCTTCCTGTCATGTCACAATTTGATCGACTCGTTAGAGGTGTCCAAACAGTGCTTTCACAAGTTGGTATACTTCGGTTTTTAAATTGAATCCTATTTTGAATATTCAGTTTCGGAACAATATTGAAGGAAAAGGAATCGGCCTTTTGTCATTTTTCTTTTAAGAATATCAGTGAGTACATCGACCCGCTTTCGAAACGCTTTTGTATGAAAATACAGTGGCCTCCTCATGATTTTAAACGTTTCAGAAGCAATCATATACCATTTCAGTTGTTGTATTATTGGGGTTCAGTGGAGACATGTCTGGCTGGAAAGACCAGGTGTTGCTGCGGCCAGTCACATGCAACCCACTATGTTTACGATGACAGCTATGGGACGTCAATCACCATTTTGTGTTAGCCCTAAAATGTGGTGACTGCTTCGAATCACTACTACTGCGCCATGGCAGTTGAAGTTTCGAAATCGTTCAATATTTTATGGTCTGAACAAGAGATTATTGTCAAAATAAAACGCAACCCGTAATTATGTATATCCTCGCAGAATATTTATGAGACATTTCTCTCTTCAGGTTATTACGAAATTGATGTTGAACAGCTAATTTCTCATGCGAAGTTGTTTTCAAACAAGTGAGACCGTAAATCAATGCCGATTACATGGTTTCTATTCGACGTTGTCGAGAACATACAGTCGTATAATTTCAGTGATAAATGGTGAAAAATCTTCATTGCTGCAATGCAAGGTTTTATTTATTAAAGGGTCGTAAATAATTGACGGGATATCAAACTCTTTGTTTGTATCTCTGTAAATGAAGGAAATCGTTCAGACATGCGAATGTTCTGTTTATAAGACAATCAATCCCGTAGTTCAGACACGTATCCATTACTAGCAATAATATGCAGTACACTATCATTTTTACTCGTCATTTCTGATACATGATTTCCGGTCACGGTGTGCTATCCAGCTTGAATTCGAGCAGCAAACCTGTATACTTCCTGTGCGTGCGTTCCGCGCTGCATCGCGCAACCCGAGCTGAGGAGCACGCTCGAGGCAGCGAGATGTTCCCGGCTCCTTCTTTCTGACCTTTTCTCATGCTGCCAATTCCGGCAGCGTCTCGAGATCGCATCGAATTTTACGCTTTGTGTCAAACTCGACAGCGTTGTGGTCAGGGTTGTTTTTTGTGAGAGAGAGTAAGCGGTAAAGCTTTTTGTTCGACGTGGTTTTTGAAATTTTTGATTTAACAGTTTCTGAAACATACTCGTATATCGTCTGAAATTTGGAATTTGCCATTGGTTCTCGATCTTAATGTGAGTGTACTCAATACCTGTTCGTAATTTGTTTTCCCAGGAGAAAAGTAAACGGATTAGTGATAAAAGTAGAAAGGTTTTAATAATGATATAGGTCTTCTTCTCCATCTCAACATCTCAATCTGACAGCTTAGTGTCATGTCCATCTTGAGTACCGAGTACCAACTCATGCGTTGGAAAGAGAAACTTTAATTAACACTGGTGAAAATTTAAGGATCAATGACTTGGTATAGTAATTAAATCACTCAGTGCATAAAATTCTTTCAGTCAACAGCTGAACGATAACACTACAAAAAATCTATAGGCCACAACTAGGGCAGATGAACAAAAGATTACGAATGACTACTCTGGAAAAATCAGGCGGGCATAAACGCCTCTGACATACGGAATGATTATTGCATTGAAAATAAATGAGTTCATCATGTTTTCGTCAGGCTACATGAGAGGGCTTACTGAGGCTTCTCAATTCACAAAATCCATTAACTTTCTTTTGTAACATAGAATTTAACAAATCAAACCATTTATAGTTTTAACCCACTGGCGGTTCGCTCCACTTTTTACGCGCTATTGAACTGATGCGCAGTGACAGCAGGCCTGATGTTAGGATCGCAGGGCGGAGGGGAGATGCCTCAATAGCGACGCGGCGGCCGCCGTGTGACGCTAAATGCAAGCTGTCACAAGGACAATGTTGCTCTCTTGTACGCATTAACTTCGAGTTCATTTAATGGAATACCAGCGTCCTGGAGCTCCCGATGATTGTTTCGTCATTTTCCTTCGCCCATAGTGAAGACTCGAAATGGAAGGAATTTATCCTTTACAACTGAGTTTTTGCGAAAGACTGGTCAAAAAATAGTTCAACAACCCTAATTTTAGTACTCAAAAATGATAAACATTTCAATCTCCCTTTGCGTGTTCTTCCCCTTTGGTGGAAAAATGAGAAGGAAATCATTTCTTTCAAGTCGCTGATGAGATCAACAAAGGGATTTCAAGTCTTTCTAAAGCATCTTAAGGGCTCAACGTCAGCTGCCACCGCTCGTTAGTCAGCGTGAAGCTGCAAGAATGCCTCTTTTGTGCATGTGCGTGCCCATGCTGTCGAATTTCCATCTTATGATGCAGATCTACCGTACATCCAAGTCCCAACACACTACTGCTCAATTTGGCGTTTTCAAATTATGCTCTCCTAATTTTCAGTTAAAATTGCATGAATGAATGTTGATTTTCTTAGTTGAAATTGAGTGCCCATAACATGAATCAGCAGTTGCTCGAATTCTATCGAAAACGAATTTCACATTCATAAGCATTTAATTCTTTGTATTTTCTGTAACTTAATCATATACATACACGTAGGCGATAAATTTTCGCAGAATTATCTAAACAAGGTAAGGAACTTAATCGACAACATTGCAACATGAGTTCACTCTAAAAGAATATGAACTCTCTTCATTTCTTTAAGCGTTCAAGACTGGATTTGTAAAGAGCGCTATTACTGTTGTTGTGAAATTTGAAACTTTCGCACCCTTTGGATATAATTTTTTATCGAAAGAACTTTCAATCACAATTTTTACACGAGGCTGTGCTTACTCTGAATGATCATCTATTAATGTTTAGACTTGACGTTTTCTCTCTATCTGCGTTCATACCAAATTGCTCAGGGCATCCATCATACTGCCAATGATTCATGCTGAATATGAGATGTATTTTAGACAGCAGCTCGCACGCAACAAACCCATGACCTATGATGGAGCACTTGTGAACCTGATCATTTAGCTCTCCGTTGCGGCTGCACACATGCTCTCTTCCTGCGTCTTGCGCGGCGCCCTATCCCTGCGTCTGCTGCTGCAGCAGGGACTTGTGCTCCGTCTACAGGCCGGCACTCCATGTTGAACACCATGGTAGTTGAACCCTCCGCCGATTTTAGACTGGTATTTTCATCTTAATCTTTCTGATGCAGGAAAGGAGGATGAAGACTTCTAAATAACACTGTCCAGTAGAATACCACACTGCTGTCTCCTCGTTCGTATAATGATATGACTGCTGGCGGAAACGGCTGATCTGACAAAACTTTCTCTAGTGATAAGAATGTCAATATTGACCGGCATCTTAAGCTTGTGACATTTGACTTCTGAATTTGTATGTTCTCATGAATGCTACCATCTCGTGAAAAATCTGTTCATGGTAAGAACTACTATATGGAACTCAAGCGCACCATTTCTCATGAGCTATAACTCAAATTCTCGTCATTTATACTACCGCACAAAATTTCCTTAAATGATACTACTCCAACTTATATTCTGCCGCTTACGTTTCCATCAGAAGGGCCTGTAGAAAGAATGTTGCTACAACCTTTAACTAGAACGTTTCACTGCAAGGTCTCATATGAATATATTCTCAAAATTAATTATAATCATTTTAGCACACTACATCTGTCTCAATTAAAACTTTTCTACCTGATCGATGAGAGTCTTCAAAACAGGCGTTCAAGTTTGGCGATGCTTAGGTGTAGCAAAATATGGAAATGGGGAATCTTTCAAAGGTCACTTGTTTGATTGAATGCGAACAAACGTGTTGCATTTTTTTACCGAAGACTTAGAGCATTGAATGTGCTGGCTATATAGATTAGCATCGCCCGCGCTCGCTGGCAGCCCAGAAAAAGTGTCCATCATGAGGACGGGGCGAGGTGGGTGTCGGCCATTTGTCTTGCCTCGTAGTCGTTGACACGGAATTTGCCGCGCATTTTATGTTAAGTGAAGTAAGTGCAGCAAATTGCAACTGTTGCCATCACATTTATTCGGATGAAGACCCGCAAATTACACTGTCCAACAGATAATAGATGGAAATTGTGCATGATGCATGAAAATTGCTGAGCATAATGTCGTGCTCAGTTGGAGAGTAGAACTTGTGTCAGGGCTCATGCCTCAAACGAAATTATGACCAAATAACTATTCAAACTTGCTGCTTCCAAAAATAGATGGCTTTAAAAACACAATCACTCAATAAAATGACAATAAGTCAGTTACGAAGCTGGCAACAAATTTGACCAACAATTTTGAGTCTTGTATCAATCATTCTCATAAAGCCATTAGATGAAGTTTATTCTTGAGATGTCATGCCTCAGAAATATTGAGATTCTTTCTTGCTCATTGAATGCATTAACCGCAGTGAGTGATGAACTTCATTTTAATGATTAATAATTTTCCAAAAATATTGAAATTCACATCATTTTAATACTATAAAATTAGTGAAGTTTACTAATTGCTAAAATTTTTCCCAGTGAAACTGCCGGTTTTTGGTAAGTTCTGGCGAAGTTTAAAGTTACAAAAATAATGTTTTGCTTTTTTCAGAGCCAAATAAAATTAGCCTGCCTCATTTCCGGTTGAGGAGCAAAGAGATGGTGTTGTTTAAACGTGCAAATTACTCGACAGGTGACGTCCGCACTGGCCTGCGGTCGCATATTTTACTGAAGAATTTTCAAACTGAGTTCAAAGATTTTGGCGAAGAGTTTCTGCACTCACCTTCAATAATACGCGTAGCTGTGTATAAGATTAATGATGCAGAATCATCATTAAAAAAGTTTAATTATTTTTATCAGTCGTCATGATTGAGTCGGGAATTTATTGTCCAGCAAATTATTTGACGAAACAATAAACTAACTAAATTAAATCTATCAAACATTGTTTGCAAATTCTTCTGTTTGGCAAAATTCATCAATCACTGGACTCTTTCATCAATTATTGGAGGAGAGAAGGGCGGGCTTCATCCATCAAAGAGAGTAATGATTCACATCCATCAAGCCGAGCCATCATTCTCTCATACAATGGCTGACTCACCGTCACGCACACTCAGAACGCCACGCATCACCGTCAGTCATTGAGTTATGAATTGTTCCACTTGCACTTTTCCGACGTATCTCAAAACGAGACGCGGCTCAGCGAGACTCGCTCGGGAGCGATGCAGTTGCCCATCCTCGGGTTCTGAGAAACACTTCGTGTGGCTGGCTGGGTTCAAGGGCGCAGCAATTTCTTCGTCCAAATGAAGACATAATTAATGACTTCAGGCGAAAATTAAATGACCGACAGGACTTGCTTAAGAGCTTATAATAGCATAACAATCGCTGATGAATATGTTTTGTTTGAACGGTTCAGTTCATGTGTTCTGTAGCAAATGTATATTCGTTTACCTCTGCTATGTGATAATATGAAGCAACATACATTGCACCGTATAACTCTCAAAAATAAAAATAAAAATAAAATAAAGAAAGGAAAAAAGATTCACTTAAAAAATGGAGATACATGAACCAATTTGAGTTTTGAATATTTTGTAACATGAGCGTCCTAAATTGATTGACAAACAGTAAGACAACAGCTGTGAAACAAAATTAAAATCTATTTTCTTCGACATTTTATTCTAGAAACGAGGACTGAAAACTTATAAATACTGTACGTACTGCTGAGAAAGGCCTTGAGGGATAGTCTTCTCTCAACATTTGCACAACAGCTAAAGATTCCGCTGCAGTCGATGTTGTTGAAAGTATATAGTGAGGGTATAGTAGTGTGCTACTATTTTGGAATCTTTATTATTGTTGGTAATTGCGTTTGATATGCTCTGGAAAGTAACATCCACGTGCGACCTGTTACACGTAATAGCGAGAGCATGTGGAGGGTTGCCGAGGAT
>JACJUY010000711.1:244589-276905 GCA_014220935.1 Platorchestia sp. MABIK | reverse complement strand
TGTTGGCGACTGTACCGAAGCCTGGGACGGCTCTGGAGTTTGTTGGCTGAGTCGAGCCGTGGATGCTGTGGAGATAGGTTGATGGATTAAGACGGACCCTGGAGAGCATTGAAAATGCGGTAGCAGCGTTACGTCCCGTGCTTTACGTTGGTTAGGCTGGTGGAAGTGGGAGTCACGCAGCCCAGGTTAATAGAAAATTCCGCGACCCCGACTAATCAGGACTACCACAAGTGGAAGTAAATTATTTTGTATCTAAAACTAAGAAACTGACATCTCAGACATTTGAAACTAGTTTTTTGTGCATACACCTCAGAAAGTCCGTACCTAGTAGTCAGGGAAAATGCTTTGCCACATGACAGAAAATTTTTCTTCTGACTGGCTACCAAAATGAGACCGTAAAATATTCCATGTAGAGACTGAAAGGAGAAAGTGCTGTCGCACAAGGCTAAAAAACATTGTACCCTGTGAAGAACAGTAAACGAAAATGAAATATTTATTGAAAGTAAAGAACAAATGTTAGCATTTTGGATTTCAAGAACTCAATATACAGTTATTTAAATTTAATTTGTGAAAGTGAAACGAAAGGCTTCATAATGCCTATGGCAGTGATTAAATCAACTGCTAGCACTGTCATAAAAACGTTCGCCATTTGTTGAGATAGAAAAGAAGACCTAGAACACTCTAGTGAACTGACATGAATACTGCACTAAATGATTTCAAGTAATGAGAATGATTAGCCAAACATAATTTACAAAATTTGGAGAGTAGGCGCGTTTAAACAAGTAAACACACATATATATTCAGAAATAAATTTTATCGCTTTGCTCATAAAACGATGCGTCAAAAAGACGTAAGATGATTGGTTTGGCACAGGTTACAAGAAAGAGCAGCTCTCTCACAAACTCTCGTAAGAAATTTCAGCTCGTCAACGAGAAAAACAATCATTTTGAAGTCACTTCTGTAATACGAGTAAATGAATAACTTGCGGTAAAATTGTTTAAATTTTCTAATTTATGTTGACTTTGTAGGATTGTTTGTGAGGGATGCTTGATGAGTGTTAGTCACATTAATATCTCAGAAAAAGCAAATTCAGAATGCAATTTAGGAGGCGTTCATGAAATGTGAGGCTGGAGAACAAAGAAAGTCATCCAAAAAGCAACATTAAAACCATGTGAATTTCTAATATGAAATCAAAATGTTTCTATGAAAATTTAGCGCTTTATTAAAATTAAAGAAATTTCATACGAGGAATCGAAAAAATTTGGCAGTGCGAAAAATATACATTGGACTGCTACCGCAGCACACCTACTGCAAGCTTTGCTCTGCCTTGGACTGTCCGTGACAGTCACGACACAAGCAGTACAGCGCCGATAGATAGAGCAAATAAAACATAGAATACATCCTCGACACTGAGGAAATTATGTTCGGTACACCCATTTGAAATTGCGACAATTTATAGAAGTAACGGCGTGGTAATGAGGAAGGATCAAAATACTTCTAATACTAAGTGACAATTTATTTTCAGGTTGCATTCGCTCGATTAAACTTCACATAAATATTAAAATTAATATTCATTTTAAGCAAATTAAGATTTGAACTGATATCTTTGATGCTTGATGTATTACTTTTTCTGTAATATAATTATTTCGTGGCTACTTTAATGATAGATTCGTCAATGGCTTCGACAAATTTATTGTCGCTAAACAATAATTGAAAGCGTTTTATTGTTCCGTGTTTTTTTTAGCTAACTAATAGTTATTTGAAAAGTTCAGATTACCCACAATTACTTTGCGCACGTGTTTCTCCAGTCTCCAGTAGTTAGGAATCGGAAGATGAAATGTCACTGTAGGGGGTTAGGTTAGTTTTAAATCGAGACTGAAAAAAACTCTAAAATCCATAGAGAAACAGAGCAAAAGGGTTGACATGAATTTACTCAATTTTCTTTCTTAAAAATTTCAACAAATATGTAATGGGATGTGAAAAAAATCCTTTAGTAATTCACTCTCATATATTCATTTTCCGCTGCTATGAAACAGAATCAGTTAATGGAATTACGATGTGAATGTTATGAGCAAAGATTCCTTCGCTGCGACTTGAACCGAGGTTTCAGGTGTTGAGTCACATGTTGCATAGCAGTTATAAGTCTTCGCCAGCACACGACGAAGGAAATATCGGGACACTTGAATCTTTCTTCCCATGAGAAACATCATAGTTTGCTCTTCTCGAACCCAATGTGGTAAATGTGACCTAAAATCCAAGGCTCGTTGTTGAATATACGCACAACTTCCATCTAGACATTGACACATACATAGTTCCTTCACATATAAGTTCATATACTAAAGATCTTTCACATGAAACTTTCAAAAGTAGCTGGACAAATTTCTCAAGTTGATTACATTTGAACAAAATATGAACAGCACCATAGCATTTCATGCTGCATTAGAAAAAGAGATTGTTTGATAACGCAATTACTTTCTAACATAGTACCAGCTACCAAAAATCATCACAGTTTGACATGACTTCCAAACCAGCGGTCACGGGGAGAAGACGAGTGTCTTTTCATTTTGTTGGAGCAGGTGTGCGCAATAGATAGCACTGGCTGTGTAGATTCACGAATTTTTTTACGCAGGTAATTTTACGTTGACGACTGCTGCTCAAAGCAAGTTTTTTCAGGCACCAGATGATCCGTAAATTTCTTACATGAACCATTTTCTCCTATTGTTTTCATCGTTGTGTTGAAATAGTTGCCAGAAACGAGTTAAAAAACATTAAAGATAGAGGTTGTATGAAGTTTACTGTGAAGTTAAATTCCGATACTTCGTCTATTATGAAAAAATTGAGGGTCTTGGAAAACACTAACTAGATCATAAATTTGTTTTCGCGTACTCGAGCAGGACGACATCTAAGGAAAAAAGAAGAGTTAAAATAGGGCAGTGAGAAATTGAAATGAGGTGTGAGTGACTATTGATCTTTCAAAATTAGTACGTACACAGACATTTTCTATGCGTATTAAAAAATTGTTCTTCAGTTGGAGTGATATCAAGTGCACATGATCCTTGTTTCTCACCTCACCATGTAAAACATACTAGTCATTTTCTTTATAATTACCTTAGACTCTGAAGAAAACATTTCTGAAACAATGCGTTAAGTTTGATAGAAGCATAAATTATCGTTGCGATGATTTGTGTTTTCCTTTATGTATATCAAAAACAGTGTCCCTACTGTAGGGTCGAATTAACTTTAGGTGAACTTTACAAGATTTGCAATATCGAGTTTCTATATCGCTATCGAAGCTTCTCGTCACATTGTACAGCCATGAACAATATTATAGGACACCATTAAAAATAAGAAAAATTCGTTGGAAAAAAGAATTCTATTCCTAAACTAGAAAAAGGCACTTCAAGAAAATTTTCTCACAATTCAAAATTTGATGTGGGTTTCACCATCTTTATGAAAGCCCTGGGGCGTTTGAACTTGGCGCAAGTCGTTGGCTCGATTTTCTGTCACCATTCAAGAAGATTGACTTATGTTTTGTGAAGTGCATTTGGACATCCTGACATTTACACTACGTAATCCTCAGACTTTCGATGGGAGTAAAGATCTGGGAATTGAGGAAGCCCTTTACCCTCACGTCTTGTTCGTCAATTCAACTCTTTGACATTCCGAATGTGTGCTTAGGTATATGGGCTCGTGCTAAGATTCTTAATTCATGAAATTTGATACAACGAAGGCTGGTTACTCCTGCATAACACACTCATGTAAGATCCGAACTTATTTCTGCCCCTGAATCAAGTGATCTGCAAATCTTGCTTTGAGAACGACATTCAGCCCAAACCCTTGCTCTACTCCCTCTAAATTTTGCAGTAGGAGCATTGCCTTCGGGACTGAAAATTTCCCCGATCATTCAACGAATATAGACACCTTTAGGCTTTCCAAAAATTTAAAGAAAACGAATATTTTCGCGTTAATTTGGAGTTTAGGCGTTTTATCGAAGCCTGAATTATTACATCATTTTTTCATGTTCTTCAAATAATAGATAAACTCACCTCAAGTTGTTGCATTTGTCAAACTTGACAAATTTCGCTCAATCTTCAGCTGTCTAATTCTTAAACCTTTTTTGCACTGGGCAGAGCTTTTCTTCCCATTCGTCTCAGACAGGCATGGCCGTTCTCTAGCCGTGCGCCCGTTGAGATCAACCACCAACCATCGTCTCACTGGTCGAGTCTATATCATCTTGTCTCAAGCCTCGCAAAATTCAGGTGTCGCGATTGAAGAGGTTTTTCCCGATCAGCTAGAGAGTGATATCCTCTACCACCAGAATTTGCGAAAGAATGGGTTTCATTGTAGCTTTTAACAGTTGCTTGCACGCTGTATCTCTAGGATTGAACAATTCTCATATTAAACTTGTGTGAGCTCAACTATAGAAATTATTTGAGTCCTTTCCTTTTTAGGAGCACTTTTTTGGGAGCATTTTCAGCAATGAAAAACGTCAAATTCTTGAGAGAAAAAACCAGGACGGTAGCTAACATTTATTTGAAGTATTTGATTTTATCAGTTACTGTATGTTAAATAACAAGTAAAAGCGTCAAAACCTTTGGTATCCAGCCCTGACATGCAGGAACTGAGATCTAGAAATACGATCATAGAATGCATTTGATAAGTAGTAAGTTAAACTTATTTGAAGGCGAGTTGCCAACAGATTTTGGACTTTTCCAAAACCTGCCTCATGATTTTACCTGAGACTTCACAGCTTAATAGTTTTCTTTACGAATTATAACCTACTAGTGATAAAATCTCACATCATCAAAAACGGACAGTTGTGAGCTCATTTGTTCCGCGTGTGAAAATATTGTCAACCCTCTCAACTGAGGTGGTGTATGTTAGGGAAATGAAGCAGTTGCTACGCTATTTTCCCTATTTTTTGAATTTAAGACATGAATGTAAAATCTTGAGAAGAAAAATCAGTACTATATCGGAATGAGTACTGCGAGTTTTTGTTCAAGGGTGAAGCGTCATTTTGTGTTGCATCAGAAGCAAAGCCTCAAGATTTTTTTTACATGAGACATTGATTTCTTCTTGCTGGAAATTCATCCTAGACACTGATTTTCAAGTACATAATATGCTCTAGAAATTTACTCAAACCCCTTAATAGTCAGGAAACAGCCCTTCAAGTAATTTGCTTGCTGTGAAGCAGACAGTAAATGTTCTATTTTTAACACAACAACAGCACAGGCTGCTTTTTTAGTCAAAGATTTTCAAGCTTGTGCAATTTCATATGAAAAATTTCAAAATTTCGACAAAAATACACGCCGTTGGCACGTTAATAAAAAAGATTTGCTGTAGGTTTTAGAGCAAATAAATTATTCGGAGATCTGGTATCTCACTATTAAGAGAAATGAGTGAATTTCTAAAAAATGGCTTAAAAATCAGTATTAAGGATCAATGGTCAGTGAGAAAGGCTCATAACAATAATCGTTGAGACGTCCATTCTGAAGCAAGAAAAAAGGGGGGTTTTCACTTACAGGGAACAAAGACTCCTAACACTTATTACGACATAATTGCGTTCATTAGATGTTTTCGATTAATTGTTTTCTATGAATTATCTAGTATCTTTTCTAAGATGTTTTGGTACTCATTTCGGAAACCAAATAGTTAAATTAACTTTTCCTAGAAACAGTTGAGGGAATGATAGGTTTATTATTTAAAATTACAAAAGAATCGAGAGCCAGGAATTTAAAACGACATACGGTCTAACATTTCAAACAGCCTAGGGGTCGTGTTTATAAAGAACAACCAAGTTCCATTCAGTCGATCGAATGCCGTTCCTGCTAGAAAACTTGTCATGATTCGGTGAAGCGAAATAAAACTCGAAAAAAATCGAATGAAGATAAATCAGAACACGACTATGTAGCTTTTCTGGGATCCCATGTGTTGGAAGCTAAGGGTTAGGCTGAAAATGCTATTACAATAACTAAAACAGAAAAAAAGCTGAGGCTTCAGCCAAGATTTATCAGACTAAACAAATGAGCATAAGTATTTTACTTTTCAGTTATTGTAAAACGATATGAGCTTTTGAATTTTATGTGTAGTTAAGTAATTCTCCTATGTACTTTGATAACATTTGTTCATGTGGTTCTTCTCTCTCCAGTAAAAATTCTCAAGGTTTGGGCATTGATCGATTTCGGGCTCTGTTCTCGCGTGCGTCCCATCTGGTATGGTTGATGTGACGATTGATGCTTTTATTATTGCATATAGAGTAAATCTGCAGTCATCTATGATTACTAACATCCAGGTTTACATTCTTTTTGCCAAATATTTGTATTTAAAATGCCGCACCAGTGTACAAGACTTTCTGTGTATTTACTCTATGGGGCGGCTCCGCGTTGCCTCGTGCAGCAATAACCAAGAAGTTTGAGTATAGCTTTCTGCCAAACACGCAGCTTCATGTGTGTGTGTAGCTGTTACAGCCCTGCAAAAAATCCACTCGCATAATATACTAAGCTTATAATTTGAAGCTAAATTTGTTACAAAAATATCGGCTTCGTCGGAAAAAGACCATGGATTCCGCAAATATCAGAGTTCTAATACATTCCTTGCCTTTTTCTGTCTTCCCAAAAATGAATGCTAAAGAAGAAGAACGATTTGTGAACTGTCATATGCTTCTAAATATTGTGGCACTGTTGACGTGAAAGGTTGACCATGTTTCACTGCAAATATCGCAGAGAAGTATTCAGGTATGTATAAGGAACGTTGAACAGCTTTAGCCAGCGACAAGACTACAACAGAAGAAAGACTTCAGGAAGGAAGCCTCAAACTCCCAACAGCAACGCCTGCAATGCAGACACATACTCTGACGAATACCGAGAAGTGCCTTTAGTGTGAAAATATTAAAACCCCATCAAATGCCGTTGACAAACTAATGCTCACCGAATTGTTACGTGTTCACAAGTGATGCAAAACCCGCCCATTCTCCAACAAAGTTATAGGAATTACGGAGAAGCAATCACCTGTCTGAATACTTTTATGTACCTATCGGTTCGATCTTAAAAAGCGTTGAAATTTAGAATCAGCAAAATGTGTTCCTCAAACGTCGTTAATGAACTATTTCGAGCGCATAGGTAACTTAGATTCTACGTACAAAATGTTTATTTGCAGGAGCAACGAATGAAACCTTAGTTGCGAGCATGGTGTATTTACGTTGATGGTAGTGGCTGCAATCGTTATGAGTGATAGATGATGACACCGATATGGTGGAGACGAAGTAAGGGGCAGGTGAGCCCTGCACACACGTGATAAATCATTAGCCAATCACCTCCTATGTTTACAACTTACGCCCGTGAGTCTCATCAATCAAGCTAAAAAATAAATACAAGTGTCGGTAACACGTGCGGACGACCGTACTCAGGCAGTCATCGCACCGCCTGTCATCTCAGAGGGTGATCACACACCTGGTGTTAGTTGCTTCAACAGGTCCTTGAGTTTCTGCAGCTGTAGATAACTTCAGTAATTTGTGTTTGCTTAGCATATCCACATTACTACTGTGCTGTCAGTGAAAAATGTTCTTTCCTCTGAGATCTAGGATGGCAGGAATGATGAATGTCTGTCAGAACGCTATTATCGCCTTGTCGTGTTTGGGCTGCAATGGCATAGGGGTCTCAGATTGTGACAAGAGATCTCTAAAGACACCCTTGATGTTAGTGATGGAGGTGTAATGAATGATGCCAGCGGGATGTGTGTCTCATAACACCGCTCATAGTTGCTCCCTGCCTCTGTTAAGAGTATATAAATTCTTCCAAGACCTAGCTAAGAAAGAGAGGCTTCATTTAGATCAGCTTATACGCCTCAAGCTTCTTTAAATATTACCCCATTTTTTTGTCTTGATCTTTCGAATCTGAACATTTTAAGAGGTTTTATATTGTATCATGATATCAACAATTCGATATAAAACGCATTATTTTACGAACAATGAACTTTCAAAATCCGGAATCAAATGAAACGAAAGAAAATCCATTTGAAGCTGCATGCTTTAGAAACTTTCTCAGTTTAGATGAGTTGTATGTTGGTGTGTTTAAGTGAGGACTCCGCACCTCATTGCCGTGATAGTCAGATCACCATAAAATTGAGGAGCAGTACCGAAAACTATTTCTAACGAAACAATAATGAGAGATAGAATTTTAACAAAGGCAAGGCCGCTTGAAAGCTGGTAAATAGCAAGGGATGAATTTCTTTATTATTTCTATCTTTTCGTTAATAACTTTTTAAATTAATGATTTTACCAAAGCGATTTTTACGCAATGTTAAAAAATAGGAAATACTAAAATACAGTGACGACTTTGTAACAAGTTCAACAACATTTCTTACTTTTTTAATTGTTTTTTTTTTTGTACAATGCCAGTTCAAGCACCTTATCATGTGGTCTATTTGATGTCGAAAAATTTTTTTTAACTCGTGAGACGATTAAATGGGAGAAAATACGACCTCACACACTTCCATAGAAACCAAATCGTTGATTTTTTACTAGCAACAGTACTTTTGATCAATGAACAGTGTTCGTTAACGTATTACTGTAGAAATGTACAATAAAAACTGCTGAACTGTAAAAGTTTCTTCAAGGAAAACAATCAGGTGTCACAAATCAGAATAAATCAGAATAACTACACCTTAAACGAATTGATGAATAGGATAAGGAACTCTTGCGTAGAAATGAAATAATGCTCCAAATGCAATCTTAGTTGGTTCTAAAAGTATTTCACAGTAATAAAATTAATAAGACAGATGCATATTAAGGCATAAAGTGCTATCAAGTGAAAGAAGCACCGTTAGGATCTCAAAACCCACCCCAACATTGAGAAGCAGTACAATTGGTACAGAAAGTAATGTTTCAATTGTTCCAATGGGAACAGAAACTACTGACAGGTGATCTATCGAAACTATCAAAAACAGCTAGGTAGTGTGATTATTTTCGCGTTCGCTTGTGGCAGTCACGCATGGAAAGTGGTTACGTGATGATTTGGGCCATTATGTACATGGTGGTATGATGTACCTACAGCCATAAAATAGTGGACGAATTACCGCCTTGAAATTCTATGCAAGTTCGATGATGAACTCTTCGGAGCTCCTGTACGCTGCCAAACTCTGTCAAATGAGGAATAATAAATGGATAACACAGAATAAAGTGCGCATTCGCGAAGAGATAAAAAATGTTGAAATGAAATTGAAATTCAATCGAGAATGTTCTCTGGCCAGCTCGAGAGCAATACTTCAGCATGAAAAATTTATCTGATGGCCCGTTGTGGAGTTGGGATTGAGAAGCTAGAACTCAACGCGAACAATATTCTATTTCATCAAAAAATATAAGGGATCATTAAGAAACTGGTCAGCGGGGCTACAATATAAACGATGTTTCACTAAATTTGAAAGTAGTTAGTTGAGTTTTGCGTCGTATCGTTTTATTTCGTAAAATATCACAGATTCACGTATGAGACTTATTTACGCATGTGTGAATACGATTTGTGTTTTCCCGTTCCATTAATATCATGCTGTGAGATTCCATTATTGTATGACAACTTTATGGGTTTGCCAAAGATATACAGTATATATTGATGCGTTTGCAAGCAGTTATGTCGAGGTCACCTAGGCATATGCTGAGTCGATGTGGTATTCTTGTACCTACAGAGTTTGCTGTGCATCTGATGATGTCACGTCACACAAGAATTAATACTGTAATTACAGTTATTGCATAAGTATATTCGTGAGCCAACTATTTACTAAAAATCAAATATTTACAAAAAAAGAAGTACTAGAGTTATCACAAAAAGAATAAAATAAAAATGATAGTATCTTGTTCGAAGAATATTCATCGTCCGTGCCTGAAATAAGAATGGTATAGTTATAGGTAAAAATTTGTGAAAATTCAAGGATACAATACAAGATAGTGAAGTGTACAAGAAGTTTATTTCTACCCATAGGCTTTATATACACTACGCATGACGAGACCGTTTGCCCCAATCTGTTATCTCCTGAACTAAATCATGATAATTGCACCGCCCTCGCTACTTCTCTCCGTCACTATTGCCTAGTCGAACTTAACGGCAATACCAATCATATATTCTATATAGTACTGTTTATAAAATCATACCCATCATATTCTACCTATTTTTAAAGCCTTAGGGATTGCTTAAGTCTTTGATTAGTACACTTCTATAAATCGATCCTACAATAGATATCGTCTGGTAAAGCTACAGTTGTGTTCCGTAGAAAAAATCGCACTGTTCCTTATAGACAACTGTTAACTGGCGCAGAACGTAAGGCATTACATTCATAGCGTTTTCATGTTTAATAGAAACTTCATTATTATCTGTGTCAACAGTTCACATCGTGTCAATAAAATCTGCAGCGCATGAATGAATGAAGAATTTATGCGCTCGTCGGTCTCCACTTGCCTACTTATGGAAAATAGATATTTAGCCATGAGTGAATCTATTTTGATGAAATTCTAAAAGTTCAATCTGAAAAAATTCTCAGCCACGCTTTAATACTATACACAAATGAAATTGAATTAGCTACGCTCCCAACTGTACTGAAAACACAATCTCTTACAAAGTACTTTCTAAAAAAATTTTAATTTGTAAGAATACCTGTTCAATTCAGGTATGTTAATCTGCGGGTAAAACGTTTCTTTAATGAAAATAGAAGCGTAAAGAGAACTGATTCACGTTATGAGCACCCGTGTGTGAGTGTATTCACAATGGAGATTTTGCAAGAACCGTGCGTCCTAGTAATTTCATGTATAGTTATAGTTACTTCAAAATGTTCATGTCCAAAACGCCCTCAGAAGAAAGAACTGAGATTCAACAAAATCATAAGATCTGAGATTCAACAATAAATATTTCATAGAAGTAGTGTAACGGTGCGTGAAGATATTAGGCCCGTAGTACCTTCGAGACAGCTTGTTGATGTTATCACGGAAGCAGGATATAGCGGACTAAAGTCGGCATTTCTAATGCGATTCCAGGGACTGTTTCCAGAGGCAGGATACCATTTTCAAAGTTCCGATGACTGTTTGCCTTCAGAGACGGGACAGGGTTAGTAGGACTGAGATGAATGAGCAATCAAGGTGCCTCGCCAAACAATGACCTGCGTTTGTAGTGCCTTATAATTCTTTCGTGAGATGAAGTCGGTGGTCTCTCAGCTCGCGGAGATTTTAATGGAAGCCTTAACATACTGACAGGAGTACATAGAGCTAGCATTTGAACTCGTCTATCGTGCAGAGATCTATTTAAAAATTCAGCATACCTCTGGCGTCATCAATGCAGCGCAGGCTGATGGAGGTAGAGTAAATGTGTGCTCTAAAATAATAAAACGCTTTGAATATAAAGTTTTTACGACAACAAACTCGTATTCACGTTAATTTCATTTTCGTAAAGGTCGAACCTCATAACCTTCCTCATACAAAATTGCAGTTAACTCCATAGACCCGCTGATGCTTAAAAGATAAAAGTGCTTGGAAACTGAGGAAACGACAGGTTGTGTGACGGCAGCCAGGGGACGTGTGCTTAGGAGAGGAGTGTTTAGACGTCGAGTTTGCGTGTTGTCAGGACCCACAGAGAGGCGTCCTCAGTGAAGGGAGAGTTCACAAGAAGGCGTTTCTCAAGGGTGCTCAGCAGATGCTCGAGAGACGTGTAGTGGCTTCAGAGTCATCTCGAAATGGTGCTTTGTGTCAGGCAAAGGAGCTTTGCTGCACCACCACTGATTTAAGAGAGTCTAGCGCACGTCTGAACAACGGACAAACAATAAATTACGGAAGCCAACAGGCTGCCATGGGGATGGCCACTCTGCCTCTGCGTCAACACTCGCCGCCATTGCAGTGTTCGTGAATCCATTTGAGAGCGAAGCCTGTATTTGCATTGACCTTTGTGCCAATATAGACTCCCGGTATCATGGACGTATTATGTAACGACTCATAATTTCTTGGGATGGAAATCCGAGTTTTGAACATTCTTTTTCTTGGAAAATCCTATTTTCATTGGCGTGAATCTTCCCCAAGGAAAATGAAAGTATCTTCGTTGTATCATTCAATTTTGAGAGCGAGCCAACTTACGCACTTGAGAAACCTTGAACGATCGAAAATTGACTCTACTAAGCTTCAAAATTAAAATTTGAAAATCAATTTGAATGCCAATTCTTAGGATTATTTTCTAAGAGGTAAATGCGTTTTGCGTCATGTAATGAGAGCAAAAATGATGTATTTAGGAAAACGTCTTAAATGACTTGGTTATAAGCCAGTTAGCGGTTTCAGATTTTACTTGTCACACATTTGCCGTCCATGTACTTTTCGAAAACATTAAGTTTAATCTACAGGATATAATTTGTTCTCGGGTTGCTGCCATTTTTAAACCATTTAATAAATGGTTTTCTAACATAATTTTGTTCGAAATGGTTTCATGGCTCAGTCGTTTACGGGTCAGCTATATAGAATTATCGAAAGACTGGAAAAACATTAGTGGTTTCAATGACCATGAAACAGCATTGAAACAAATTTCAAGGGATTTTTTTTACAAAAACCTGAACATAAACTCAAAAAATTATTGTGAGGACTTGTAAAATTTTTTTTCTGAATTTAAAGAGATGATTCCTCGCAACGCTAGAAGAATTGATTTTCTTTAAATACAATAACTTTGAAACAATTGGCAGAAACGTCAGAGTCTGAAGCCAAGCCAGTTGCAGGCTGGATAGCATTCTATTTAGCTCCTGTGATTTGAGTCGCCAAATATACCGATAAATTCTGCGACGAAAGGTGAATGCAGTAGAGGGGCATTTCCCTCACACGTCATTGTTGTCGCAGTTTTTCTCCATTAACTTCAAAAATTTATTATTCATATGGAGTTAAATTACACTGTAAATATAAGATACAACAATACCCTTATTTTGCACATCTATACGCTGTGCCTGTAGTTAACCTTTCACTGATCACGTCAGCGCCCCCAGCGGTCACTCAGGCGACGTGGGGTAAATATTATCAATGTGGCCCAATTACGGACAACAAATTCTGCCCAACCTGCGAAGATCTCATGGCATAGAGGTGAAAGATATGCCGATTAACTTCAAGAGTTAGTAAACTTTTCTGTGAAAATGACATACAGACACTGACTTTCATATTACGTCGCTACTTCACTAATTGGCTGGTATGAATAACCTTTTGAGTCTTAAAATTCCATCTTTCAACTGTGCTTTGTGTGGCACTATGAGTGTATATTTTCCTTTACAGAAGCGAACTCTGGACCTTACGTTCAAAGGACACGCGAGGGCTTCCCGTTATAATCATTTTTGTCATTTGAAAGGAAAAATACCAAACATCACGTTCAGCATAAAATCATAAGCTACGCAACTAGTCATTGTTAGGTTTTCAATTCTTACCTAGTAGTGCCTTGCTATACAGTAACCTTCCTAAATCTTCTGGTATCATAACAGACGCAGGGAAAATCTTATATAATAATAATCTTACTTCGATTATGGATTTTAGTAGAGATAATTTGATTTCATCAGATTAATAAATACGGAATCCATGAGCGTTTGACACTAAGTCGATAAGCTGTAACTGGCAGTACAGCACTCAATACTTCTTGTTAAGTGAAAACCTACTGAGCATTTGCGATCATCCAATGGATAAAAATTTCACCCAATGAGTTCAATTTCCTCAAGTTCTATTATTTGTTTTCAAGTGGAAGAACAGGCTCTGATGTTATACTGTCAGTACACGAAAATGTAAGTCGAGGATGCATTGCTCACAAAAATGTCCTATCAGCCGCCATCACTGCATGGTACTGTGTACATGTAGTAACAAGCGTCCTGTGCGCTGCATTCTGTGCACGTTGGCTCAAATAGTCGAGTGCTTGATGCAGGCAAGACATCACTCAATGAGACTTGCTTCGCTTGTAAGACTTGCTTCCCTATTGGGTTCAATTTATTTAGGACTCGTGTGTTACTTTCTGCAGTTTATCACTCATTTCTTAAGCTCAAAGTCTTCACTAATGCTGCCAATATGTACGAACAAATTTGGGTGTTTAATAGATTATAAGTGTATTACCAGGTAAATTGTAGGGCGAAGAACTTCTCGTGATAGTTAGTACAACCCACAGAACTACGTTCACTAAATAAGTAGGACAAGCATATTAGAGCATGACTACATTCTGAATCTTATTTTTTCTATTAGGCGTGTATCTTTCCGCTTTTTTCTTCCCTACCATTTCGATGGCAAAAACGCTGTTTATTTTTGCGCCAGGAATATTTCACTCACACGAGTATACGATGGTATGAGCTTGCCATTTGCGTTGACATGTTAAGAAGTTTTCATGTGTGACTGCTGCTATTGCAGTGTCGCTTAATGAAGACTTATTAAACATCGAAAACCTCAATCATATTGATAACAGTAACATAAAACTGTGAGAAGAACTATTGAGCTCATAGTAATTAGATTCAACTATAAGACTAAGTCATCATAGGAAATCAAATCCTGCCACATCAAGTCCGGCCTCACGTCGGCAGTGAAGAGTCACTCTGGACGCTGGTGGAGCTCTGTGGCAAGGTGTGAATGTGGTGCGCTTGCGGGACTGCTTCTCGCACGCTCCTGCGTCTATGAGTGTGGAAAATGAGTATCACGTAATACGATTAAAACTTGAAGTAACAAGGAAAACCAATTTTGACGGAAATTCTGTTCGGAAAGTTTCAAATAAATAAAAACTTCATCAACGCTGGTTACAATTTAGAGGTAACGATCTCGCATTACAGGTGCGCATATAAGAGACTGGAAGAGACTGAGAGATACAGGATAACAGAAATTCCGCATTCCCACCGGAAATTTTAGCTCACACGAGGAAAAGCCATACAAAACTAGCATCCATACATAACTATGTGAACCGAGCAGCACGTGTAGCTCCCTCTTAATTTGCCAACCGAGCAGCTCGTGGGAATTTTTATTAAAATTGCAGTATTTCTGTATTGTCACGTTTTGCAAAACCTGTGCAAAGTAAGAATTACATATAACTCACGACTAGAACCTGTAGGCGGCCATTGCAGCTGTCTTCATGAATTTTGGACACATTGCCTAACGATGCAGTTAACCACAGTAATTTCTCATAGATAATAATGAGAGGTGTTCATACAATCAACAGTTCCTCGTAGAATATGCTGCTGCCATGTTGTTTCGTCAATTCTTGCAGTGATAACATATATGATTTGTGAAAATTATAACGAAAATTTGCTCTTGATAAATAAACAAGAGCAAGCCCTCAAAAACGTCTCAAAGGAACCTCCAGCATCGATAAAATCCCCTTCTGTTTGCACTGGCCGTTCCGTGACTAGTATTGACCTTCATCAAGAAGGCTGACGAGCGGCGCACGACAACGCACTCCCCTAGAAGCTGCAAGATCTGGGCTTGTAATGCTAGCCTTGTCTCCGAAAGGTACAGTATTTTCCCTATGGTATTCCGAACGAACAGAAAAAATATTAAGCTTCATTCTGCTTGGGAAAATTTCTTAAATTAAGATTCAAGACCCTGCGACATCGAATTCTGATTTTTCCGATTTGCTCTTACCTGTGATGGGGTTCTGCACGAATTTATATTGGTAAAGTTATCCGTTCTTTCTCATACGAAATCAGCCAACAGATCTACTCGATTTTGAGGCATCCAACACTTACTTCAGTTCGACCTCATAACTTCTATTCCTAGCAATGAACTGTACTTGACTAAGACATTTATGGTGAAATTTACCTCACGTAGAATGTCTCTAAGCCTTTTTTTCGAAGAGTGTAAATATCAGAATGTGCCTGATAATGAAACCAGAAGTGAAACTTTACGTTGTTACTTTCATTTTTAATGAACTGGAGCTGAGGTCACTAGTATTATTATTGTTGTAGTTTGTAGATATTAATAGTATATTACGTACAGCTTACACTCATAGATAATATGTACATCCGCAGCACTATACTGTACATAGGACAGTGCATTTGACTGTTAGTTTTCCTCTACTTCTGGAATGGCGCCTGTTGCTGGCAAGCGTCTGCTGGCATGGAACTGGCGTAGCAATGCAACAGTGGGCCAAGTTGTACGTTGATTCCTATTTTCCACTAGGGAAGAATTTTCACGTACCATATCTACCACTCACAATCGCCGTACTTCAATTCTGGACCCTGTGGGGATGTGGAGCACAACAATCTAAAACTTTAGAGCAAATCCGTCTACGGCTTCACTAGGCCAGATGTTCGTTTCTTAGCCAGATTTTACTTTAATTTTATTTTTCAGAGATCTGGAAATACTCAATCGCTAGACCTTTACAGAGAATCACGTACTGAAAGCAGTTTATATTGTGCGAATTGTTGGACTTTTTACGTTCTGATTATGAATAGTTTAAAAAATTAAATCATAAAAGGGTTAATTCAACTCTGTTGTGTTCCTCTTTTTTATGCATGAATATTATTTTATTCATTTGAGATTTCTTATGTTCGGGAGGACTACAACTTTTATCTCCTAGAATAATGGTTTAATATAGCTGCTGCCACTCACAAACAACAGTAGTGAGATAAATATTATGTTTAATCTTTTTTCGATCGATAGATAAAAATTCAAATTTCATAAGTAAATCATATAACTCTTAGGCATGATGCTATATAATTTTCAAATAAAACAGTTCCAGTAACATTGGCTATTATTTATGAATTATCAGGATCTTCTCATTCAATTAATATTTGTAATGAATCTTCAATAGAATGAATGCCGTGAGGCGGTTTGTGAAAATGAAATATTTTTACGTCACGATCAGAAAAGATGATAAGAGGCTATGCGATGCGATACATTTATGATTATGAGCCTCAGAGGAACAAGACGAGATGAGTAAATAAGCTGGATACATTTACGCAACTCTCTAGGGAGTGGCCGATCTTTGTTGCAGATTGAAGGACAGTCTCGGTCCAGATTGTCTGGCGTGAAAATCCCAAGGCAAGGCTGTTGTCGACTCCATCCAGCTGAAGGCTTCAAATTTAGGATCTTTGTAACACAAAAAAATATGCCCAGGTCTGAGATTGACAGGAAACAGATAGCTGAATTTTTACACATTGGAAATAATGATGAACGGTGACATTCATAGAGGCGGGTAGAATCGTGGAAGGAAGGACAGTATCACTTTTGTAGCTGTGGCAAGAATAATTTCCAAACCCTGCTGATGTGCTCGCGGTCCTCAAACCAAGGCCTAGCATAACTAGATCATGGCTTTAACGCGCCCGTATTGACTGGAATCAGAGACAGATGGAATTCGCCTAAACTCACGTGAAAGCCATTAGTACATGACTAGGTTTTCATCTCATTGATTTTGAAGTAGTTCACACAGCCACTGATATCGCATTTACTAACAATAGCAACGCTATGAAGGGGAAATGCGTCTGGTCAACGCATCGCCATATTACGCTCCGAAAAGGTCCAAGTGAAGTATTAACTTGTACGAGATGTGTTCTTGTCAAAACAACCAAGCATCTGTACGATCCTTCACATTTTCTTTCTTAACATTAATATCTATAGTACAAAAAAACCGCCTAGCATTCGATCATCCCGTATCAACCTCGTTTTATCCCAGTAGCCGACGCGGCTGTCACACCCCCTCTTTTCACCTTTTTCTTCAACGAAAAAAACGTAAACACCATATTGAAGAGAAATTAACCTTTTTCTTTCTCATATTATTAAAGTTCTTTGCTATATGGGTGAAGAATTTTACATATGAAACCAATTGTACGTAGCATAGGTTGACATATGATATTATTGTTTGTGTATCAATGTAGGTTCTTACTTCTTGTGACTCTGGTATTGCGTGCTTGTTCGCAACGATTACTCCCGATGCTTACAGTAGGTTACTCTCAACTCAGTTGAGCGGAGACTTGCAACGAGTTAACAGAGAAAGTGTGTTAAGTGTCCCCGTCTTTTGAAGTGCTCCAGTGAAGGTGCACTGTCACAAAAGTGTGCTTATCGGTACTGAAGGTTCGGTGCTGCTGATAAAAATCTCGCCTCTCATCAATTTAAAAATGATGAATGACTATATACAGTGTATCTTCTAGTCAATACAATTTGAAGTAACATGGTAATTGCTTGTGAACTCTTGTTCTGTGAATGCTCTACGACAAGGACATTTCGATACCAGATTTCATAACGTCGACACAGCTGAGATCACCTCTTTGATCTCCTAACATCACTGTTGATCCTTGGTCCCAGTTGAGTGAATTCAGCGTACAGGTCATTTATGATGAGCTTTCCGAATGCACTTAGAGATAGGAATGCGTTCTTCCTTACAACACTCTTGCGAAAGCATGAGTTTACAGCTTCTCTTGGTAATAAATCTCTTGATATTCACTAAAAATCACAATTAACTGTTCGTTAAGAGGAATTCGGAGATGATCTTTCGAAACAATAAATAATGCAGCCTAAAAGTGTGGCATGTAAAAGTAGCGTTAGCAAAATAAAAATACCTCTGCGTACTTGCTGAAGTTAATTGTTTTCACGCAAATCGGACGTTAGCGATAGATTCGTAGATTAGTTGATAAATAATGAGAGACCTAAAATTCAGAATTAAAACTATCTTAATTTACGCCCTATATAAATGGTAAAAATAAAATTGTGACATCGATTAACAACAAAAAATAAAAACGTAAGAAAACCAACATATACGCAACTAATGGAGCAAGTGTGGAATAGAAAAACCAACATAAAATGACCAACTATTACACTGCCATCAGGAAAATAAACGTCATGGAAGGACAAATGGGTTCAAGACGTTTTTACAATTAGCCCTTGAAGTTCATTTCGTTCGCAGATCCATGTCTATCCTACCAAAAACAGCCCCAAAGTATTTCACTGATTCCAGATGCCTGAACAGTTGGGAGGGCATATGAGAGATCCACTGCTCCAAGAGGCTAACGCCAAACTGTAACACGCCCATAGTTCTGAAAGAGGATGAATCTGGATTCCTAGGACCACATTACATGCTTTCAATCCACAACAGTCCAATTTTGATGTTCTCGGGTAGATAGCCAATGTTTTTTTTAGATTTGCCGCTGACTCTAATGGCATCTTGGTCGGTTAGCGCTTGCATAAATTCATTTTCTACAACTCAAGACGTCGTGCATATTGAAGAAATTATTTTTAAGCTATTAAAAAGCTTAGCAGTTATCATTTAGATTGATGAATGTCGATTTTTCTTCACCAATCTCTTCAAAAGAAAGTCTCTGTCCTCCCCAATTGCCTTCCATAATTTCCACGATATGAACCTAGTTTGTCATCATTTTCCCAGAGTGCTATAGTTCTCTGTAACGTTCTGAAATAGTGGCTACAGAACAGATGTCTTTAGTTGATTTTACATTTTGATGAAACTCCATGATGTGTCTTTTATCAAATGCGGACAGGTCCTGCCCACGGGTCTTCATCTCTCCGATATAAATGAAATTTTGATGGTCAATATGTTCTCAAAACAGGGCTTTATTACTTAATAAACCCTCTCAGAACATTGTCATATACAGTTTTACTGAAGCAAATTAATATTGAAATGAAATGGTACAAACTATATAGAGTAGGTAAAAATTCCTTTCACGGTTTTTTGGGCCCTTAGTGTACATGATAATAATAATAACTCATTTAACGACAGCTTCGGTCATAAACTATTTAGCTGTCGCTCTGGCCTTCAGGCCAAAGTTTAACCGATCAAATCAACAGTTTATCATTACAGGTAATTCAATTGCAAAAACAAAGTTACTGGGACATTTAAAGTAGGTCATAAGCAGCGTTTCGTTGCGTTTCGTTGCGTTTCATTGAGTTTCATTGCGTTTCGTTGCGTTTCGTTGCGTTTCGTTGCGTTTCGTTGCGTTTCGTTGCGTTTCGTTGAGTTTCGTTGAGTTTCGTTGCGTTTCGTTGCGTTTCGTTGAGTTTCGTTGCGTTAACCGTTAGCTCAGGTCCTCACATTTGCCCCCTGGGAGCGCTAGTTCCCATAGATACAATAGTTGTATCCCCCTGAGGGGAACATGAGAAACTGAAAGGCTATCGTTCTAAGTGTATTTATTTCTCAAACGCACCAAAGAAACACTAAACGAAACATAAAATATTATTGATTTAACGTAAAATTTATTCATGAACGCCAATCCGTATTTGATGAGGATATTATTCATCTTATTATGCATCCAAACGATTGGTGCGAGACAAAATGATGAAATTCCTTTCTTGCCAACGACTGGATTTTTCTATTCGAAAAATCAATTGAAAAGATTTGAAAACGAAATAATTACTGAAACGTAAAAACTTTGAAGGATCAAGTCGACTGAAAACTCACTGGAGATGGACGTCATGGGAATTATGATTAACTAAAAGAGGTGGTTGACGTAAAGAGCAAGAAATAGACAGAGAAATAAGTAAGGGTCTCGACACCGGATGACAGCATCGTGAGCTTCAAAAGTGTTTTAGTGAATACAAATATTCTAATCCCGCCGCATCCATCTTCTGGAAGAGATCACACGTACTTCGCTACTAAGCCTCATTCAAATAGAAATAATAATATATTGTAAGCGATTGGCCTTTAAAGAGATTTGTGGCGATCGTTCATAATTTATTAAGCTTACACATTGAAATTGAAAACCGTGTAATCTCTCCTTTTGAACTACGCTTCTGGTGTGCCTATTCGTAGACCCATATTACAACTGTGAACATTTCTAATTCCACCTGTACGTCTGTAGCCGTCGCTATTTGCCAAATGCTGTTTGAATTGTTGTACGTCAAGTTCTATCAATCGTATTCTATCTCCATTGCGTATTCTATCTCTATAGCGAGCTTATGCTTCCCCAGGTTGCGAGAGCCTATAGCGTGACTCATCATTTTTTTTTAATGATACTTAAACAGAATTTAAAGGCGTTCACACATTGAAACGAAACACCGTGTAATCTCTCTATTTTGAAATATGCTTCCGGTGTGCCTATTCGTAAATCCATATTACAATTGTGTGAATTTAAAATTGCAATTTTACGTATCTACTCAATGATAATAAGGGGGTGCAAAAGACATTAACAAGACCCGCTGTCATCTAAACTATGAATCCTAAAATCGGCTAAAATTTAATTTATGATTTCGACCTTAAACTGCACGAAATTTATGAATTAGACCAAATAGAATCCGGAATCTTTCCTGAATGAAAGTTTTTTCATATAAGAAGGTGACTTGTTCAAGAAAGTGATGCGATTCTTGAGAATTATATTCAGCTGTGCACTCTTGCGAGACTTGTGAATTCATTAACCTTTGAATCCTGATAAATGACCTAATAACTCTTCCGAGAACATTCTCTACTTTGGGAAGAAGCATCACCACAAATTCTCCTATCGCAGAAAACAAGAAAAAAAAACACGGCCATGAAGCACAAAAAAAAATAACGTCCACTATGCAAATGTTTGTTAGGATAAAGTGGCCAAAAATGCTCTTTTTTCGCTGATTGTTGCTTTTCTATAACTCTTATAGAATGAACCGTCATCAGTAAAATATTCTAAAATCCCATCGAACCAATAGATGCACTAAAGTATACTTTGTTCAACAAATGAAATGGAATCTCCTCACACTTGGTAAAGTTAATCACATATTCAACTTCCGACAATATTAACTGTTTTCACACCGTAATTGCGAGTATTGTAGAAGACTCATTTTCCCTGGGGCTGTACTGTTAGGACGAGGCTTTCAAAAAAGGTTCATTCTAGGGATCAGGAACAATCAAGATCGAAATGATTTTTTAACACTTTGACTGCGGCAGGTAAAACTGAAGTTTAATATTCAACCCAAATTTAAAGTCAATGGTGTTAAGCAAGGTTGAAAATAGCAAACATTAACTGGGTCGTTCCTTCAATTTTGCTATAGTATTTGCAAAGAACTTCGTGGTTCTTTGGGTGCGTAAAGGGTATTTCGAAAACGCTCAGGCTTATCCAAACGGCTTCTGTAACAATATAGTACAAACACTTAAGACCTAGCACTAAGAACAAACTTTAATTGCACTTCATTTCACCAATTATGTTGTTCAATAAACTAAATAAACACATTCAACGAAGATATTAAAACTTATCATATACAGGAAATCGATTTAGGACTTTTTGCACGATATACGATAGTTTATGAAAGACTAACAGAAAACCTTACCAGAAAACTTTACAACCTTACCAAATTATTAGCCCTTTTCGTGCATACTCTTCCGTATATTAACAGCAAATGAAATGCCTTGAGCACACACCGAACTTAACATGCATAGATTAAAATGTGCCTACCACACACGGATGCGCTTCACTAACCGTATTTAAATTGAGTTTGTGACTACTGGTCGGCCATCAGCATTGTGAAAACTCCCCCAGTGACCACCGGTGGCTCGTCCACGTCGCAGTCAAAATGTCAAAAATAGACGATCTTATAAATTATTCCTTTGAACAAGTTGGTGCCTTCAATTCAATAAATTTCGTTAAACAATCTACTAACGCATTTTTCAGTGCAGCGAGAGGGCCTAACGATCTGACTTTCATGATCTGACCAACTGAAATTGCCTCGAGCACATGAATGGAAAACTGTCGCATTAGAACAGATCACGAATCGTAAAGGTGTAGTCATACCACGTATTTTAGCCACTGATTGAGATGTTACCGTGCATTTGGTGTTCATGCACTATTATGAAGTGTTCTCGGACGCAAAATCACGATTTGGCCTGTTCTTGACTTGGTTGTATAAGAGATAGACGACTCGAGCAATAGAAGAAGCATCGCTCCCTCAGTTATTGGTCCCTGAGCCCAAACCGCACTATAGCGCGTGTAGGTAAGTGAAATCAAGGAAAATCAACTAGGCTTCGAGCGCAGACAGCGGCCGACACCCACAAACGCAGACAAGCACAATGTTATAGGCTCACTCAGAACGGTCAAATAAGTCTTCGATGAAATGATTGAAAACGAAGACCTGCCTCAGTTCAATAAGCACCAGGAAGCGTTCCTCGTGAATTCGATAAATAAGCATTTACTCATAAGCATTCATTCTCGATGATGAGATAGGTCTGGTACAAGCTTCTGGGCTGAACTGCATCTTCAGGAACATGATCCTGTAAGCATTTCTCAAAATCGTGTCCTCTACGCGACTATACAATTAATTAATTGAAGAATACTGTAAAGATATGCTCAGACAAAACGTAATTGAACCCAGGTTCTTTGCTTGAAGTTCCTCTGATTTTGGTGTGCTGAAAAATAATAGTACTCATCAAACTATTGTATACATGAGCCTTATCAAAAAGTTACCAAGGAAGACATCTTTTTCAGCCTGAACATGTTTGAGACACTTGAAAGCAAAAAAAAATTCTAATTTAAACACCACTGTCCGCATGAAATCGTCCTTCTCGGAGAAGTTACTAACGCCACAAAGGGGAGATATCACGTGCTTCAAAACTTCGAGCAGCTATTGTTACTTGCGCTCTCTTCGAGTCTTAATTACGCCAAGTGATGGCCTTCAAAGAATTGTTAACGTACGTGGCACTTGCTACCCTCCCCTCTAAGTTCCTCTTAGGTAATGTAGATGATATTATTTTGTGTTCGCGAAATTTTGTAAGTCCCATCGAATATCCAGAAAAAGCCTTAGATCAAACTTCAGCATCAGGATTCAAACTCAGTTAAAAAGTCACTTTGTAGCTAGTTCCGTAAAGATTCTAAGTACACTTGGATCCCAACTTACGAACACAATTGTTCCGAACTGCTGTTCGTAAGCTGAATTATTGTTCGTATGTCGTTGTATGGTAATTTTCGGATCATAATTAACAATTAAGGGTATTTTAAAACCCCTTATAGATGGGCATATTGTAAACATAGAAAAGTAAAACAGAAGATTTAATATTAAAGACTTGAATAATGAGGATAGTTGAATAAAATAATAATGATTAAATGTTATTTACATTTACCTTGAATGTATGACATCAGTCAGCTCGCGTTCGTTCCTCCGAATGTTTGTAACTCGGATGTTCGTAAGTAGGGAAACAATTAAGTGTATTCTAATTTGTTTCAGGGGAATTGTCCCTTAAGTCTGAGAAAGTTGAAGCCTTGTAGTGAATGCCTTGTTCTAGCAGTGTCTAAAACGTAGGAAGATTTATAGTTTCAGTAAGGTTTTTTCGCAGATTCGCAGAGAACTACACACGTGTTTCAGCACCCCTGATTGAACTCACGAACAAGACAAATACTTTCATATGGACTGACGTTCGCCCAGAAACTTTTGAGGATCTGAAAGACTGACTTGTTTCTTCTCCTATTTTTAAATTTTTCAAATTTCTACAATAAATTTGTTCTACTATTATTGGTGGTGGACTGCTTCAGGTGCATGATAATGTATGTTGCATACTACTACAGGCATAATTAAGCCTGTTGCGAATTTCTGTCAGATGCTAAAACGCAATGAATTAAAACACTGTGCGAAAGAACTAGAAGCCCTAGCAATTCACGACTCCATGAAGCATTACAATACGTCTTCATGATATTCCGAACAGATCAGTGACCTTTGATGTTTATTTCTCCTAAAAAGGCCGGTAATTGCAATGTATTCACATGGATGGTGCTCATGCTAGCATATCATTTCTCTGTCAGATACAAACCAGATTCGCATGTATTTGTCACGATCAGAAAGATCCATCAATGCAACTGTTGACACTGACAAATCAAACTGATAAAAATGGTTCTTCCCTAAAGGTATTTACAAATAATGCGCAGTCAAAGACAAGTCGCGTTGTAGTTCTACCAACATGAATGCAATCTTTGACGTACGCGAGCCCCTCCTAGTTCTTACAAATGCGACACTACAGTATTGAGGCTATGGTGCTTAATAGCGGAACATGATGTCACGGCGCCTTAACGTATCTCCTTACTGATGTAAGGAGCATCAGGCGACGAAGAGAGATTCAAATCCTCAATGGGAACGAGAAGGAGGTGAACAAATTAGAGAGGAAAGATACACAGAAAAAGAGAAATGAGAGACAATGAGAAATAAGAAATAGGGAGAGCTTCTTACTCTGCACTTGCTTGATCAACACGGGTTAATAACGACTAACTGATAAATTCAATTATTTCATTTAAAGTGAACACGTGAGCAAAAAAAACATTATAGTAAATGAACGCGTAACATCGTATAATTAAATTGTTAACATGAGACCCCAGAAAGCATTTATCGACACAAACATGGGCACAGCACATAAGGAACTTGAAAGCATAATATTCCGCTCACCACATCAATATTTAACGTTATGCACACTCTATGAAAGAAGATCAACAAACCATTATCAATGCACGTCTCTTTTTTCCGAATACAATAATTTTTAAACACTCGACGGCCGCATTTTTCGAATGTAGCCTCGGGAATACAACTTTGCCTTTAGCTCATCTTAACAATAAGGTCATAGATTTCACTCTGCACTTCCCCCTCAATATGTTCTTATTTTCACGCTTAGCTCGCTCGTCATTGCCTCTCACCGATTTCTCTCAATCTTTTGAATGACGTATTTCGAACTCTTCTGTTGTCTTCTCCTCGTCATCGCTCGCCCTCGTCGTCGTCTCTTCCAGACTTCTCCCTCGTCATTGTCCTCACAGGAACGCCGACTGCCAGACTCGACCCCTTGAATCTTAGGCGAATATTTGAATCGCGTTGCTCACGCGCTCTGTATTTACCTCGGTGCTTCTCGCGGTACTTCTTCCGGCACCCCCCATGGCTGCGAACAATGTTTCCTCGTTACGGCTGGTTCATGTTTCATTTGTTCTCCTACAATCAAGAAATTACTAGTAGTTTATTTACGTTGCAAGAATGCGCAAAATGCAATATTTACACTGGTTTATGTGCTTGATTTTGAACAAAATTCCATTCTAATCTATTACAGAATTTCCTTTAATTTCTATTTTTAATCGTGGTTTGTCTCAGAAAAAGAATGAAATTACGACTGAAAATAAAGGACTCATCCCCCCAATAAAACAAAATAACAATAAATAGAACTAAATTAACTGAAATTTATGTAGAACGAAGTCCCTGACTTTGATAAGAATCAAGGTGGCGTCGTCAACCTCACCGGTTGGCCACCATGCAACTATTGAAATTCATCTACTATCAAAATACGCAAACATTTTTTGTTCAATTTCCTCACGAAACGAAATATCAATAGCTTTTACTAATTACGTACCTTCTTTAGTTCTATAAGGCGTCGATTCGCTTTACAGACAGAAGTTTGACTGCGAAGAAAACATCTCACACCCCCAACACCTCTCAATTAGCCCGCACCTTTTGGTCCGGCGGTTTCCCTCGCTCAAGCAGGCATCACTCGTTTAAACCTCCACATTCCTTCTCGTCAATATCTAGATTTGCCAAGCATATATATTACTCTTTTTTCTCAGTTTTCATGCACCTTAAATTAGAATAGAATTTATGTCACTCATACTTCAACGCCCAATTATGCTCACGAAATCTATTTAAAATAAAATGTGACAACAGACATAACCCGAGTGCCCCATTCTCAATTAGCTATCCAATTCTAGCTACATGGTACACTCTCGTTTCACTGTTCACAGGAAGATTTCCCCCGCTTGGCTCCTTTCAGCTATGCCAAACATACAACTCCCTCCGTCACATTCCTTTATCCACTTTCTCCCGTTGTGAGGCGTAAGAATGCCCTAATTCTTTCTGAGCAATGCTGTTTTTTCCAAGCGCTTTAGCAATGGTTTCAATAGTATCACTACAATGAAATGGATCCTTATTGGTCTGATGTTGGAGACTTATATTGGGTAGTATAGTGATGACAGCAATTGCAAGATTTCCTTCATCGACTAAAATTTCTTAGACGAGAATAACGTTTCGAGTAGGTTGTCTAAAATCAAGAGTGCAAAAAACAGTACGACAACTGTACAAATTGTTGTTCCTATGTCGAATGAAAACTTGTCAGCGCGTATAGGTACGGAAAACTCTGAGCGGGCTTGTTTTGGTTCTACAAATATGCTGTATTTTAGTCTAAAGTTGGTGATCAATAATTACAACTTCCGTGTTTTCATCTTGCCACGGACGTGGAATCAACGATACGTTGTTATCAAGATTGTGCTTTCGGAAATCAGCTTCACATGAATGTCTTAGCATTCTATATTTCCTTACTCCTTTCTTAAAAAATAGATGATCAACTTTATTTTATCACGTCAACATCGAGTATATCTTTTCAATATAGTCGTAGTCATAATGATCTTTTCTTGCCACGTCAAAGTTTCATGAACCAATTGCATGGCAGCATTTTACACTACTTCATCAGCGGAGAATTATGAATTTGATGAATTATTTTTAACTCAAAATCGATAGCAATCACGAGTTGTCGATGGTTCAGAGAAAGATAAATTTTGCTATAGAATTGTGCAAGTGTTCAAGGTTTAAAAGGTTTTAAGGTTGCTTAAATGTTTTTCATCTCAACCTTCGAAAACAACAGCGACAAGAGAAGTAAAACGACCTGAACCACACTTTGATTATACTGCTTAAAAAAAGTTATTTCGAAATTACCAAGCGCATCTAAAATTTGACTACGCTTGAATCAGAAGCGTGAATGGGACGCTTAACACGAACAAAAATAAATGGTGATGCTCAGCTTGCTGATGCACCACACAATACTAATTGGAAGCAAAGGTAAGGTATAGGTTATTTCAGTGTTACTTGGTGTTTAGGTTATTAGTGACTACACCTGCAGTTTGGAAGTAATGCTCTACAATTTTGATGATAAAAGGAGTTTAGTCTTACGAATCTCCCGTGCGGTGCCCAATTGGGCGAGCGTAGTGACGGCCACATTGTCCCCTTCGTGTCTCGCGACCAAGTCCTGAATACCTTGTTTAATCCGTCTATGGGAAGCTCGCTCGCTATCACGAGACTGCTCCGGGACGGCTCCGAACGAGACTCCTAAGCAAGTGGCGTCATTTGATGATTACACATTTACGTCCTGTTCTCAATAGAAATATTGATCCAAATCAAATGAGTTGTCAATTGTTTTCTGCGTAATTTTCCAAAGGCTAAAATTAAATGGTAACAGAAAAATGATTTTAAGAGTAAGGATCTCTCTCGGCTTCAACATCTGGTATTTTTGTGGGGTGAACCTGCGTTCAAAGATGTTTGAGTCCGTCGTTGGGATTCGATGCAGATGAAGACCGCATTGAACGATGGAACATTGTTGACGGGGTCCGGCAGAGACAGTTCTAGAGCGTCCTCCCGTGTCCCACTCGAACGTAATGCTTTTTTGAATTGTAATGTGTACGTTTTTTTACAGAGAGGACTTAAAAGATGCTCGCTATAAGTTCTTTCGGTAATTTAAACTTGAGATGTGAAAGATCGTACCAGAAAATTTCTTCCGTGCCAGAAAAAACGCGCGCGGCGAGTTGAAGGTACGTGTCGGTAAATTTCCCGAAACTTAAGTTCCCATTGATGGAGTAACTACTGACCTTGATTGTAGACCTTCCCGTTAGCTATAATGGTAATGAAAACTCACAAAATATATTTATATTTAATTACTTACCATTTATCCTTGAACACTCAATTGTTCAATTGAACATTCTATTCTATTCCATTCTATTTCTGTCAGTTTATAAAAGGCAACGTTTCGATGTTTCATTCATCATCGACAGGCTGAAAATACAGAAAAAACATTTACAGTCATGTTGATGAAAAATATAAATACAAAACTCAAGTTAAATCAGATTGAATAAAAACATCGCTAATCACACCATTAGATGCCTATGTAGAGAGAGAGTAAATTTTGTACAAGAGAATGAAACTACAGATGAATAATTATTATTACACACCAGATAATTGTGTGTTCACGGCACCAGAGATAGAGGCAAAATGGAAAATCCAGCGAATGTTTCAAACATTTAAGCCTCAGTCCTACTGAATAATTTTAGAGCAAAAAATCCTTTTGATTTTCGTTGAGGGCAATCTTGAGTTTACCATTTGAATTTGCTCTTTTCTACAACATTGTATAAAGTTTTCGTACCAGAACTGGGCTTCATTTGAAGTCTTACAACAATATGATCAACACGGAAATGATTAAAAATAGAACCTAGAATTTGTGCGCAGATAATCTTTGTTACAGAGCTATCCGAGTTATGCCAATGTAACATTCATTAAGAGATGAAACATGAACTGATATATCACATTATCACGTCTAGGTCACTGACCCTGGATCTGGAAACATTATTTCTTACTAAGAGGTCACTGATTATGCGATTTTTGTAATACGCGCAGAGTTTAATTGCGATACCGGATCTGTCACAAAAGTTTTGACAAAATTCTTGAAGACTTGTTCATAAATTTGATTATTCTAATGAACTTGATTTTTATAAATTAAATTTATATACAGCATAACAGGTCCTGGATTATGGTCATTATTCAATACTCAGTTCATAAAGTGACCAATAGTTTTACTAATCAGAGTATTGGGGAAATTGTTATTAACTAAAAACCGTTTAACCCTTTAGAATTTATGAATGCAAACTAACCTTGTTAATCCACTCTTTAAGAGCTCAATTTAATAAGGTATAGTCACTGTTTATACACTTGCAGTGCATCACAATCATAGTTTATGGTTTCACCAGTAAGAAAGGGCTCAACATACTTGGATCTCAGATCACTTTCAACTAAAACATCCAGAAATGGCAGCTTCCTTCCTTCTTCAGCTTCTCAGACTGAAAACCAAAAACAAGGCATCAACTCGTTAAGTTTATTTTCTCTACTGTCGGCGGCATCGTAGCAGAATTATATTTGGTTTCTATCAGTTGCCGAATAAATTTGTTAAGTAAATGACTCGGGTAGCCATTATTAAAAAATAGAATTTAAGAAATTCAAGCTCATGATGCAGCTATAAATAATTGGAACTATTTTCATTTGCCCGGAACAATAACGTCTTGATGTTATTTATTTTTAACTGCAACAGACAAAAACTAAAATAGCGATAGCCCCTACTAGTAAACGTATCTTTCATATAAACAGAAGAGGAAAAGGTGTTATTTGTGCGCTATACCAAACAATTTAAAAAGGGCAATTTATTATTAGCTTCGGTTTCCATTGTAAACTTGATGCTAGCATGTTTTGCATTAAGGTAGAGTCAAGAAATAAACTGGCATGTGACAGATCCCGAAATAAAACGAAGGTGTCATCAATGTACGTACGCTAAAATACAGGCTTAAAAGGAACAGGGCACTCTGATGGCCAATTTTGTTCATGGTACGACATAAAAATATTAGCGAAGGTTGGCCCCAAGGGCAGCCCCATGACTATAACACTTCCGTTTGCTTATAAAATTTACCATTGAATAGAAATAATGGATGATGCACTCAAGGCCAAACAAAGTTTTGAAAACAGTCCTACTCATTTTATGTACGGCATTTTCTACTTTAAACAAGTACTGCAAACAAATGCCGGACTCTGCTAATTCAGTCTCTGATTTACGTATTATCGAATCCCTCTTCATCAGCCGCTTATAACCCGATCTAAGCGATATGCAATTGTCACACCCTTTACAAATAGCTTATGTTTAGCATTTTACCATTTTTTTTGCGTAGTCTTTCCTAAATTAATGAATATGTATTTTTCGGTGTTTTCTTCAGATATCCGTTGATGATGACCTTGAGTCGAAACGTTCGTTTTTAACAGAAATGTCTTTTAAAGCGATTGTTTTTGCTATGAACTTTATTTTAAAAACATAATATTTGACAGACACTGCAGCAGTGAGATAGTGGTATCTTGTGAAAAGAGAATCGGGACAACTGATACGTCAGAGATGGAATAATTGCAGTAGAAATCATGCGAACCGTAACATGTGATGGTACAGCGGTGAGATCACAATTTCCTAGGAAAATAGAAACCGTAGCAAACCTTCCATCAACGAAACAACAAGTCCTGGACAAGGTTTTTTGTTACTCAGCTAAAACTGTTATCGACGTGATCTTATGAAGATCATGTCAAAAATTCTCAATTTTTGAAATAACCTATTATTAACAATAATTATTAAAATTGTCATACAAGAGTGTTATATGACTGAAGTATACACATACATAGCTATGACATGAAAGCATCGCCGAGCGAGTGAAATTATTTGGACAAATAACCACAGGTCTCGACACTGTAAACGCGAGTTAACAAAATGAAATAGATACGCGATACAGAAGCGTATACGCTTACCATTTATCATCTGCCCAGCCTACACGCCATTCATGCCTGCAATCCTGAGCTTATAATTCTTACGATAGTTGAAGTGTTTCTTCATCTGTGGGTATCATTTTATTCACTCTCACGTTCTTAAAATAACGGAAAACTGAGACCCTATTGTTGTTATCGTCATCGTTGGACTTTATCTAGAGGTTGAATATCTTTGTATTTAACTGCACTTTGGCCGCATGATTTAGTGCTGCACTTTCCCTTATTTCATCAGAGTGGGCCTTTAATTTCATTATTTGTGAAGGATAGCCCATCGTTCGACGAGTATTCATGCCTGAAGCTCGCTTATAAAGTGTACTGACGTCTTGATTTAACGTAACCTACGTTTATTCTGAAACGATTGTTCCAACGAAGGTTCCTTTGATTAATGAAGGTCGAGATGATGAAATTCAATTCTTGTTCACTACTTATCACACTTCTGCGATGAAAACATCCATTAGGAGCGTTTTAATGCGCATGTTATTCGGAAGGGAAAGACTTTAAGGCCTGAATGTGGAAAATGAATCGGAAATTTACAGCATTAAAATAACGGCCAGAGATGACGTATAGAGCAAATGAATAATCACGAAAAAAAGGTAGGGAGACGAAATAATAAAACTTCAAAATATCAGAAAAATTTTCATGATCTTGTGAGGTGTCGGTCCAATTCACGATGACGAAAACGTGACGATAATACGATGAAAGTTGGGGGAGCAGGCAATGACGCAGATGCAGATCGAGAATGAAGAATTCTATTTATCTTTTCCGCAAATAATACAATTGTGATAAGTTTCTCGTATTAATTTGATATGTTTATTTTTTCGTATCATGAGTAGAGAAACTATGACAATCCCGTTAAGACGAAACTGAGAAAGAGAGGGAAATGTGAGAAAATATCAGATCGGAAAACGTAGGACAAAATACAAGCATGGTTTCAAGTAGGATGATTGATTGTGTTTGTGCGTGGCCGAATGTGCAAGAAAGCTGCTATTCAGTGAAGTTGAAGAATTGTTCATGGCATTATGTAAATGTATGAAAATAAATTTCGCTTTCAT
>JACJUY010000711.1:201605-234476 GCA_014220935.1 Platorchestia sp. MABIK | reverse complement strand
GCAATAGTCAATACGTGATAAGGCCAGGGATTGGATGGCCAATAGTCTAGATTCTTCATCAAGCATACTTTTTATACGATTAAAAAACATTAAAGTCCCGTGAATTGAGTTGCAGGTTTTAGCAACGTGGGACAAGTCACTTGACGAAGTGAAAAATGGTGTAAATTTTTATTAGAGTTATTAATGAATGTATTACGCTTAGATTCGGAATGAATTTGATTTAAAAAACAAAATTCCATGCCCAGCAGTGCGAGTGGTACTTTCAACTGTTTTTATGTACCTCAACGGAGAACTCTCAGAAATGTGTACAATGTATAAAGTCAGTTACGACTCAGCTTAATACTAGTCCTAGGTAGCGCTTGGCTTGACCATGTAATGAAACAGTTCAAAACTGTTGCTACTGCCCTCCTCTTTTTATTCTTTTAATTAGGTCTTTATAGTGGAAAGCGATTTACTCCTAAAAAGACGAAATCAATTTAAAATCTCTTATTGACCAAGGAGGTTCGAGATTGAAGCTGACTAAATTAGTACCTTATAAAAAGCCCTCCGCCGTATTCGCGGAACACAAGGGTGTGTCTGGCTTAGAATTGTTGAACTTCTTAGAACTTCTGCCACTAATAAAAAATATTGATATAAGCATTATTTCATCAATGGAAAAAGTTCAAAAAACGCTTCGTTTTTGAGATAACCTGATAAGTAAAATAAGAACGCTGATCATTAGCTACACTCAGTTTATTAATACACAAGACGGTAATTCAAAAACCAATTAACATAAGAAAATTATTAGTAGCGAGGACCTCAATTCAGTAATTGCTCAAAATGTCTACCATGAGCATCGATACAAGTGCAACACCTTCGTCGGAGGAAATAGCATACGTTGCCAGAGACTCAAGGCATTTCCGCAATATCTCCACCAGCGACTGCAATTCTGGCGACAAGATCTCTTTCCGACTCGACAGGCGTTTCATAAACAAAATTTTTCATCTGCCTCCACAAAAAAATCGAACCGAGTCAGATCACGAAATCTTGGCGGCCAGGACACAGGACCATTACGACCAATCCATCGGTTTGGAAGTTGAATGTCAAGAAAAAGTTTCCCATTCACAGCAAAATGTGCCGGAGTTCCATCATGCTGAAACCACATTGTTCTACGAATATCCAATGGAACATCTGTTAATGAATCCGGAAGGACTTTTTCAAGAAAGATTCTGTAAACATTTCTAGAGAGACGCTCTACCAGAATGCATGGGTTAGTGATTTGACTATGAACGATACCTGTCTAAACATTGGCAGTGCAGCGATGTTGGTAACCATGTTCATGAATGACATGAGGGTTGCTCGTTTGCCATTCGTGAAAATTATGAAAATTGAACATTCCATCACGGTTGAAGGTAGCTTCATCCGTGAACAACAAATCTTCTACAAAATGGGCATCTTCTAACTTCTGATTCAAAAACCACTGCGCGAATCGTTCGCGAGGAGCATAATCTGCAGGAAGTACTCCCTGGACTCTCTGGAAGTGATACGGAGGATAATCATTCCGATTCAATATCCTGCACACTGCAGTGTGATTTTGAATTCCCATTGATGCTGTTGCGACACAAGTGCTCGACACTGCTCGTACGTGGGTTTTGACGGAAATGTTCCAACACACCTTCCTCATGATCCAGATCAAGCTATCTTGGGCGAATAGCATTCACTCTGTTTGCACTGAAACTTCCGTTCTCACACAATCTTCGGTGCAAAGTACTGAAAAATCAAACCATAGACGAAATGTATATCAGCCATTTCTTCATTTGCTGGGCGGTTCATCTTACCAGTACAATGTCACGAAGCTAACTGACAAATGATTACGATTCAAACTAGAGGTTACTAATGTTGACTGTAAAGTTCTAGAGATTTCTTTAATCGGGAATTTTTTCAAAATTGTGAATGGTAAGTTTTTAGACATTTCACGAATTAGAATAAATGGCTATGGCGTCAATAATTCTGCTTAAATATTGTCAATTCTAGCTCTCCTTATTGCTCTGTTCATGTACGTCTTTTGCGAATTCGTCGTCGTGCTGCGAAAAATGAGTCTTAAAAGTTTATAAGCATAATATCTCATCAACGAAGAGTTTTTTGAACTTTGTTCGTTGATGAAATAGTACTTATATCAATATTTTCTATTGGTAGCCGAAGTTTGCACCAACAATTTTGCAACGCCCTGTATTTAGATAATTTCGTCGTCTTGAGGTCACCTCAAATTATATTTCGCACTTCAAGAAGCACCATTTATTTCATCGCTCAATGACTAATATAGACGAAGTATGACATTAATAGAAACAAATAAAAAAAAATTACATCGAATTATTTCAGTTGTTTTGCATAATTTGAAAATATATTTACCTTTTCCTAATGTAACAGTCCATGTGCTGTATGTTTTAATATTAGTTTTTCTCTCCTTTTCTTAATTGTGCGTGTGAAATTTCTTTTACAACCCCGCAATTCGTGATCAGTTTAACCTAGCCTAATGTTTTGCATTGAATTCTTGATAATCTGTTATTCAAAATATTAAATTACTGCCATTCATTTTGAAGTCGGCTTCATTGATGCTAATTTTTTTTTAAACCTTTTTATACAACGTAAACAACTTTGGCGTCTTCCTCCTAACGAAAGTTCACTTTTTAATATTCGTATTCTATGCTATCACTGGGATAGTAATTCTCCCAACTATTCCAATGCATCCAGAGTGAACTCAATTTAACGTGATGGTTCATCCGAGTTACATTTTAGCACTTGTTCCCACTTCGGTAAAATGATGGCATTTTTTACCAATAAGCAACACTTTTAAACATTTTTTGTTTATCTGTCAGAGGTGTAGCAATGCATTTGTTTGAAATGAAATTTGAATTTGCCCTATCAGGAATTATGACATCAGATCGTATGCGCGCTGTGACGACAATTGGGAAAACTGTCCTTCAAAAACTGTTAGAATCACTTCTTCTCCATGCTACCAAACCCTTGTTTTACCATTGCTGCTCTAGTTACTGCATAAAGTTGATTTTGTTGAATAGATTTAACTTTAAATTCCATTCAACCTTCGAGTGCTTGAAATAATTTATCAAATAAACCAAGATGTCTGACGTTAATAACAACACTCTCTTCTCTTGAAATAAATACGAAGAGGCGTTGATTTACGATTCGATCGAGCTCATTGTTGCAGGAACGGGAATAGATTTGATCGTTTTCAGGTTTACAGAACCATTTGTGAGCATTTTTTGATTCTCCTTGTTATAGTGTTACCGGTCATGACTTTTTAATTAAGACATCGGTGCTACATAGAATACATAAGGGTCTTTCATTATAATTCATTATATTCCAAGGTCTTCACTTAGTAGTTAGTTTTCTATCAACGTTATGGAAAATCAGGCTATTCCCTTACTGAGAGGTTTTGATGATCACTCCCTACAGTGAAAAAACAAAAGCAGTAGATGGAGTAATACTTCTAAGCACGAATTCGTTAGTGAACAGAGAGCATAATTAGATGGAATCTGAGTTGTGTTAAAATTTGCTTCGTATAGAAAATAAGCGAAATTTTCGTCAATAAGCGAAAAGAACGAGCAATCGCCGCACTTCTCTCCCAACAACAGTTTTTCAGTAAAACATCTGTACCTAATGTCGATGCACTTTTAGTATTTTTGAAAGTGTTCCAATCCTCTAATATGTGTTCGTTCTGCCCAGCATCAGAGGAGAAATCTATGAACCAAGTTTGAATGGTCAAATTTCCCGACGTCTTTTTCATGAGCCAGAAAATGAACTTTCAAAACGTTCGCTTCATTTTTATTAGCAATGAATACTGTGAACAGACGCAATTCCCAGCCCAGGCATTTAGGAAATATCGAGCTTTTATTCTATTGATGAACTAAATATGCACAATTTCGAGAGAAGAGTGCATAATATAGATATCTTAAACGAAGTAATTACCAGTTGATTTCCCTCACTCAATAAATTTGTTTACGAAAAGTTTGATCCCATGAGAATACGAGTAGTTGTTATCCAAACAAGTCACACAGAATTGCTATCACCGTGGCTAAATATTAATATTTTCAAGAATAGTTTCTCTTGGTCATTGTGAGTAATTTGACGACCATACGGCCATTTGAAGGCTTATTTTCAAATTGTGTGAGAAAATCCTTAACATTTGTTCTAACGTTCTTGAAATATCGCCTCCTTATACGGATAAAATGGCATTCTCCTTATAAATTCCTTATTATTACTTCTTAGGCAAATACTTGAAAATATCCTAAAGTATATTGAGAAATCACGGCACGCAGAAATTGAGTTGTCAACTGCTTTACGCACATCTCAGTTAGCCTCACACTGCACCTGCAACTCATTTCTGAACAATATTGATAGTTGCCGTGAGCCATCCCACCCACAATTAGGTTCTTCTAATCCTAATGTTAAAAAAAATGTGATTGTATCGAGTAAGTATCAAAAAGTCAGGAAGTCGACATTTCCTTCTACATGAGTTAAATTTGATACACTCGCTTCGCAAACAGTATTTAGATATTCACCGTTTATTAATCAATATACAGAACAGCTCTTCCTGCATTCTTCATCCTTCTTGTCGAGTACTGGGCTACCGGTGAAGACCCATTTCATCAGTACAACAGCTGTAGTAATGGTAGGTTGTGCTGAATTATTACCTATTAGGGGTCAGAGCCCTGTGTAGTGTCTAGATAGTGTTCTAGATTTTCCCAGTATCGCGTTAAAGTGAGATTTACATTCACCTGCTATGTGCTCCAGAAGACAGAGGACGAGATGAAGACCTGACTGAAGAACAACTGGTACTCGCGTACATCACATTTTGTCGGCTCCAAACGCGCACATTGCCTTTTTTTATTAGTATAGAATTCTTTCACGGTACTAAAAAAAAATTTTTAGTTGTCCATGTAAGATTCAATCCATCTCTAAAATATCTTACATTCTTAAAACATCTGCATTAATTTTCAAATTTAAACGATTTTTTTCACAACGTGCTCAAGACACTACCATGACGTGAAAAAAGACACGCAAGACACTGTAATGACACTATCAAATCATCTTGTTCAGTGTCTGTTTTGAAAATGTTTTATTCGAGTCAACCATTCATAGTCAGCGTAGGTTAATTTTGTGAGTGAACTTGCCTTTTCAATTTCTTGTTCTTGGATCATTGTTGATCAATTTTCCCGGCAGAATTAGAGGCTAACTTTGCCACATTTGAGGAAGATTTCCCAGATGATCACATTCTTAAAGTGATTATCTGAAGTGAGTAAGCCATTGCCAGTGAGGGACATTTATGGGAATACCCTTTTCTGCAATAAGGTTGTAAATATTTAGTCAACGAAATTCACATTCTATAAATAATAATTAGAAATCTTCCAGACTCAATATCGTACATAAAACTAAGAACTTTTTTTCATTCTCACAATAACATTTAGTAAAAATATCGCAACATGTCCGGAGCGGCGAGTTTTCGTATTAGAAGATTTGTGAGGAACAGCCCTCGCTGTGAGGCCGAAGTAGGGCGCAGCGAAGGAAGCACAAGGCAGGCAGCAGGCCGCCGTTTGAGGAGTCCCCTGTAGCTCATCGCGCGCTTTATGGGCACAATTTGGGAGTTTATGAGCCCTGGTAATGAGGTAGGAGCAAAGCGACGCTCTACACTTGGATGAGAAAGTGTCACCATTGCTGACACAAGACTCCACTGGGGGACAAAAGGGAAAGGCAGGAGTAAAGGCCGGGCTTTGGCACTTGCAAGATTATTCGTGAGTTATGACCCGCTCTTAGCTTAGGAGCATCACTCCTCACCCTGATGTACGACTCAATAACGCTCTTCCAGCAATACTGCCCCAAATGCTGGATTATTCTTAGACACACCCAGACAATGATCACACTGTGAATCTCCTATCCACAAGGTATTATAGTCACAGCTCCTCTCCATGTAGAAGTTGTGACTGCACTTTCTTGTCTTGCACAGAGGGTTTGCTAGCGAGAGTAATTTCCTAGTGTAAAACTTCGTTTCAAGAACCCTAACTTTACATTAACAAAGGCATTCAAAGAAAAAGCGACCGCGTTTTTTATAATGATCATCACCCCACACCATAACATGGAAGTTTGGAACGGAATGATCCATTTATTCAATATTTCACTACATGGCAAATTGTTGGCCAGTTTCGGAGACTCATTTATAGGCAATAAACTTAGTCCAGTAGTTTAGATAAATGCTTTACATTTTAGATAGCAACGTGTGACTGAAAAATGACGTGTGAAATAGGGTTTTAAAACAGTGAAAATTAGCTCCAGTATGCACTCAATTCCGAATAAAATTGGCCTGGCATTCAGAAATAGAACTTTTATAATGAAAAAGATCTTATTTGATTTTGTTTTCAAAGCTTTAGAATGTCACTGCAAGGTGTTCAATAAACAATAAAGGTAGAGATTTCATTATTGCATTCGTTGCTTTATTTGTAGGATATTAATTAAGTGTGTGTTGAATGCAAGTTCGTCCAGGTATTTTCTCACCAACTCCCCCGAAAACAACGTTGCCAATATGTTGCATTCTCAGCGATAATTAAATGACTTTTATCACTTTGATTGCGTTGTCCACATTTCAATAAATAATAAGCTGAAGAGGTATATACTTTAACATTCAATCAAAATTCAAACAGCCGCTCTAAAATTTTATGAACTGTTACTATCATCACTTCAATTCAGGCCAAATACTGAGTGAAAGATTACATAATCATGTTCCAAACGAGGGTAAGTCGTGAAATTCATTCATGAAGGTAATACTTCATTGATTTGGGACAAGAAATGATGTTAATATTTCTTTTACAACACTGAGCCCCTTTCCTCATGTATTTATGCTCATTGCGAATTATTTTCCTAACTAGCTTCATGACTAAGACGACGCATCATCGGAACAGTGTATCAGACTTCCCTGCGATCACTTAGCGTCATTGGCCCGCAGCCTTGCTTGTGCTGAACACATTTTTACCATTATTCTGAATAAATCTGTCCACAGTTGAATTTATTTCGTTAACTCAATTCCCATATATTGCATTTGAGCTAATCTTCACAACAATGGAATAACAGAGAGGAGTAATAGTGCATCTGCTCTATATCTATTTCACTTTTTCCGTCCTCTCAAATTCTAAATTAGGAACTGAAAAGACGCGAAAAAAGTGACAGTATAAACAGGCAAAAGCTCAAATGGAATGAAGGATGAAAAAATGAGAAGAGCCTTTGAATTATTGTTGTCCTCATTGCTTATGTTTTCATTTGAGCTCACAGTTGAAAAACAGATAAATAATTCAAAAAATCAACTTCAGCAAATGTAACTTACGTTGTTAGAAACTTGATTGAAGTTGGATTAGCTTATTGAAAACATGTCAAAAAATATCATTACCTCTGTAGATGAATTAACATCATCAACGACGCCTTCGAGCGAATTCGACTTCTTGACAGCTGACTGTAGGTGCAAGAATGCTGCTGAACACATTTATTTGTGCTTTGGATACACACCTTCAAATTAACTTCTATTTCTTCACTGCACGTTCCCATTTAATTTTACTAAAATACGCTCTCCATAGCTAGCGAGATGCCAGAAACTTGCCTTAACGCTGCCTTGATGTACAGAAATACCACGTTACAGCTTTTGCACTTTCCAGTTAGTCGAAGTGAAACGCAAGAAAGTGTGTAAAAAGAAAAAAATTGAAAGCGAAGCAGTTCGAATCAAAGGTCAAGATCAATCAGTAATTCTGCTTGGCTTCTGCAGCCACCTCATTCAATAATTTATTAGCTTCTGTCTATGTTGTGGTGTCCCCAGCCATGCAATGTACAAGGCTTTTCCAATTTTTATCGAAGTAGCTCTGCGCATGTGTTTCACAGTTGTGGTTACAGTTTGCACGACTGCATAGAAATGTACTATTTTACGCTGGGATTCAATTGCTCAAAATTGAGTTAGCCGTTTGAGTTCGCGTGATCTGAAAAAAAAACGATATTTACAAGTTCTAAAAAGGAATTGACCAACGAGATATTCAATGATATTGGTCGAAACAGCGTCCATTTGAATTACTTTGTTCTAAATTCAAATCGAAATGTTATATCCCACCTTTTCTGCCCTAAAGGTACGCGAAATGAAAAAACTTTGAATTAAAAATAAACAGTTGCTTCCATAGATTAAAGAGACAAGGTTTTTTTACCTTTGTATGAATAGAGATGTGTGCTTGCCCGTCTATGTACTGGATGTGGGAGCTGTCTCCGGTGTGTGAACGGTACCTGCTCATTACCTGTATCGATTCCAGATGAATCCAAGGCTTACAGTATTATTCATCAAACCTTTTTTGAATTAAAAATAGTTGCTCATTGAATTGAAATACCTTATTAACTGTTGCATAACTGAGCGCATTAAAATGTTCCCCCTGATATATTTACACCAGCTGTGAGCACAATGCTCTGTTAGCAGTGCTGTATCTGCACCAGATCTCAGCACGTCGTATTGTTAGCACTGATTTTTCCACACAAACTGTGATTACAATGTCCTGTTAGCTTTGCTGTACCTACAGCAGCCGTAGGCACGTTGCCACTCCTGTATCTGCACCACATGTGAGCACAGATGCACTGTTAGCACTGCTGTGTCTGCACCAGCAACAGAAACAGTCGCTGTCTACTCATTTGAGGGCAGGAACGCGTCATGTAAATGGTGGCGTTGGTCTGTCAGTCCGTCAGGCTGCCGGTGTGGCTGGCGCTAACGACGCTTTGATGATGAAGCGAAAAACTTGCGATGCCTGATGGCGGACTCGCCAAAAACAGAGGAAGAGAAGCAAAAACCTGAAGAGGTGGGGTGGTAACGCGAGGATATGTCGAGAAGTGAGGGCGTGGAAAAGCGCTGCTGAAGAAATAGTTATTTGTAAATGAAGATGTTCAGACGGAATCCGAATAAGAAATCGCAAGAAAAATATACTCATGGTAAATTACATAAAAAACTCAAGTCAAGTGTGAAAGCGTAGGGCGGGGAAAGAGTAAGAGCGCGAACGAACAGTCAAATTTAAGTGTTAATCAAAAGAATGTTTAAGAAAAAATCCCATAGGTCCCAAATCTATGTTAGCAGGAAACTATTATTGAGGTAAATTAGAGTACGAACATAAAGCAAACTCACCTTCCAGAGTAAATGTACGGCAAGGAGTTCTGAAACATTTTTATCCCAGGAGATAAAATAATGTCGTATCGACACTGCCACTCCTGTTTCTGATCTTGTCTTCTTGACACGAGCTGTGGTCCAATGGAGGTTGCTATGGCTCATATTAAATACAGCAACTATTTTTTCCAGGAATGAAAATTCCCTCTTATATTCGTAAGACTAAAGCACTCCTGAGTTATCAAATTTAACGCACAATTCTGAAGCATGTACTATTTTCTTATTAATAAATTGACGATCCCACGTGTGTCTTTCGTTTAAACTCGATGCAGCTGAGTGGAATCAATAACTGCTCGTAACCGGCGAACGTCAGGGCAGACGTGAGAGTTATTTCCATTTGTGCTATTATTTGGTAAAAATTTCACTGTTCCAAATATTTTTTGATTTCTACGAAATCTTACTCTTCTCAGTTTCATTTCTCTCAATCACATTATTTCTCAATCACTCAAATATTTTTACCCCATGAATTGCTCTGTTGAGTCTCAATGGTACCTTGAAAAGAGAACTAGATGAATAGAAGGCTTCTGAAAACGAGAAAATTATTCACATATAACAGTATTTAAAAGAAGCGAGAAGCAATTAAAATCGGCTGTAGGACAGTTTAAGCATGAATGCCTATAAAACGGTACCACAAGAGGGTGCGAAAATTTATTATCCTTTCTGAATAAAAAGTTAATCATGTGATCAAAGAAAAAGTATTCATCAAGAAAAATAAAAGTAAAAATTCTGGATGTGTTCTGGCCTCACGCTCGAGTGCAATGTTAATTATGAAGAGAAAAGAAAAATATTTTCGAAATTGTTCTTGCACAAATGTCTGAAACTAAATTATCGAATTCAGACAGAAAACTGAACGACGGCATGAAGACGATCAATGAACAACTTTCCATTTCAATACCCATTTCATTGAATGAAGTCAGTTTTAACTGACGAAATCACAACTTGTGTATTTGAGAGGTCCCATCAGTCTGTATTCACAATCCTCATTTCTAATCTCAGAAGTCAACCTAGGTAATCCACAGCAACAGTTGTGTGGGATTTGTTGTATTTCACGGTGTGAATTTGTCGATCTGTGTAAAAGTATTTATTAACAATAGTTACATGCAGAGAAATCGTAACATGCTCTCTGATAACCCATGCCCGATACACTCCTTCATGATGCTTGGGCGGCAACACTTGCCCTCCGTGTGTGTGTGTCCTTGCCATGGAGTCACTGCTTGCGGGTAATGTACGGTCTTTGAAGACTTGCGTGGAATGTGAGCCGCATTGTTAAAGCTGCAGGACAATTTCTTCCACAAGGGTCACTCAGAGCCGTCAATATCTACAGTGTGTGCTATGTTTGCTACTGTCAAACCTCAAAGCACCTGCGCAGATTGGCACACAGTATCTCAGTAGCATGTAGTCGTATCTGCCATTTGTTGACACATTGACCGCTTTCGTTCATTACAATCGCCTCTGTCTATGTCCATCTTGTTCCTCTCTCTCTAGTAAAAACTTGTGTTTCGTGCGTTTCTCCTGCATATAAAATTTGCAGTCTGGAAGAGGAATACTCTTTCACACTAGGAATGCATCTGTCTCTGCTGTTAGAAAACTAATGTAATTGAATCGTTGAAACCTTGCGAAGTGAGCAAGTTTTCTTCTTGCACTTCACATAATTTATTAAGATAAAATAATTAGATATTTGTTGGGAACATCACTTTTTGTATCTTAACTATCCCTTCGAGCTTTATTTGAAATACTCAGTATGAATACTCAACTCTAAATGAGTGTGAGTCTATACGATTGGAAAATATTCAGTGTTCTCTCAAATAAGTAATAAAAGTGACCATTAAATATTTTCCGTCCTGACAGGCAAGCGGTTGTTTAGAATAAGGAAGTCAAACATCAACATTTCCTGTTATTGGACACAAACTTCTATTCAAATAAAATGTTGATGTTGGCATTTTTTATTATTGCTTACAACTGTCAAACGTTGGTAAAGAATTAAAGAAGCGGGGATAAAAGAACTGCAATGTGCCATCAAACAACCAAGTCTCACATCGGCGGCAGGCTGAGTGCTGGCACTACCGAAGTCTCTGCTCAAAAGTGAAATTTTCTGCGCTAACGATTCACATTTTATTATAGAAGCTCTTCCTGTTTTGCGTCGTCCTGTAAACTGAGCAGGAAAGTTGACGCAGTTTTTGCTATAGCTATAATTGTTGATATTTTCTCTCATGTGTGATTTTGTGGTTAGCTGTGGTATTATCCGTGGCTGATAATATGCAGGGTATTTCCGGCACTCGATATAGAAAAAGCTTTAGTGAAAATTGAGTGAATTAGAGTAGAGAATAAAGGATACAATTATTAAGTACAGAACTTTTCTGATATTGCCGTGATGAGCAACGTTCTTAAACAGACTAAACATCGTTTTCAGAAGCAAATTGTTGCGGAATTACGATCAACATTGGTTTTCCGAAGTATAAATTGAAAGTTTCAATTTTATTGCTTATATGCGATGAAATCATAAATTTGGGTTATCATGAAAGTGCAAAAAGCCCTGGCCACAACGGAAGGTTTGATGCAAGACCAGGACAACTCTGATAACGCTACCCCACTTAGCCTCCTCGCGACTGTTGGTGAGGCCCCTTCTCGACCGCCTCATACATCAAAGTAAGGCCTCTATAAAAGTGTCATAAATCGGCCCTAGCTAACAGCAGCGGTCGTTCCAATAGTGCCGTACATCATGGAGATTGGTCGAGTCTGGTCGGCACTGATCCTGTCTACTCCATCGCCGGCTGAATGCATTCTCTCATTCTCACTGCGAAATTGAGCATTCAGAATGCGAATTAGAAAACATTATTGCTATGAGCAAAAGCTGTCATCATGAAAAGCAGTCGGCCAAATCATAACACAGTGTATGCACAACAGCTTTATTTATTCCTAGTTTATTGATGTTTCCACTAGATGTTTCACTCCCTTGAAGCAGTGCTCGAGCAAAAGAGAACAGTGAACAGAATTGCTGACAACATGCTGTGAGTTTAGGAGCAGTCATTGATGTGAAGATAACTAAAACGTGGTTTATCATTGCATTATAATACACCCGCTATTTATTCTGTTTTGATGAGTGTCAAACGATATTTCAGGGCAAAAATTACTCTAGCCTTTCTTTACTGAACGCCAAAATACTGTAAACTTTTCAACTCGCTGCCAGCGAGCCATATGTTACTCTGTTTTTGAATGCTTTAGCCTGAAAAAGAACCTCGATAAAATAAATATTATATTGCGTAATATGTTAGGACATAATATGCTCAAATTATAACTGTTTTTCACTGTATTACTCTCTTACATTCTTATACCATCAAATTTTCCACCACGTATCATCATATTGCATGCGATCATTTATATAAATAACCTAACAACTAAAATCTAGTCTTTTTCACTTCAGTTTGGTGGAATTATGCGAATACTCCAACGAGTTGTGCGTTTACGCTTTTCACCGGAAATGAAGTAAGGCAATGTGCGTTATACGTCGCGTAAACAGACTTCGCGTGAAGGGCTTTCCACTGGAACAAACTCACTTTCGTTTCGGCGTGTTTGATCCCGTTTCTTATGACTACGAGACGACGGAAAGTAAAACATTAAAAGCCTTTGTAGAAACGCAGGTTCAAGATAGAAATAGTGGCTCCAGGTGTGGCTCGTATCCACCTGCTGTGATAATAAGACATTGAATGAAATTGTTCAAAAATAGAGAAAATACAAGCACCAATCAAAAATAGTATAAATTAATACAGAATGCTAATCAACTCTTCTGCTGTTCAACAATTTTCCAGAGAAAGACCCTCGGTAACACTTCTAGTGGAGGACACCCATGCATCAGTTCTAGATTTCTTTATCACTTCTGGGACAGGGTATCCCTGCATCACTCCTCTGAGTAGGTACCTCTGTTTCACTTTTGGGAGAGGGTACCTATGCATCACTTATATTTTGAGATAGCGCACACCAGCATCATTTCTAGCGGAGGGCATGCTTGCGTCTCTTCTGCACAAAGGCATCCCGGCAGCACTTACTTGAGAGGGCAGCTCTGCATCACTGCTGGGAGAGGGCATCCCTGCATCTCTTCTCTGTAAGGTCACGTATTCACACTGACTCTGCTTCACAAATAGACGAAAGTATCCCTGCGTTTCTAACTGAAATAGAGTGTCATTCAGTTTCACGACATGGGCACACTAGTGCCATCTCTCTTAATTAAAAAAACGACTTCTACAACCTTATTGCACCTTCATTTTCGTGCTAAAAATCCTATTAAACTTTCACTTTTACGCTGAAAATGTAACTTTCAGGTTTGTCTGTACAGTACAAGACAAAATCTTCAGCTCATTCTTATTAGTTTTTCGTTTTGATCATTGTTGTGTAACTTCGTTGAAACAAGGCTTAATTAAGCTAATTTCAAGGATCATCGATCTGAATGAGCAGATTTTATACATATGTTGATAAAATTTGATAAGAAATATTTATTTGGGGCAATGGCGCTTTCCATACGTTGAACAAGAAAAAATTAAAACAAGAGAATGGAAACTGATAGTATCTCTTCCTGCCAAGGTAAATGCGACGTACTGGGTAGCAATTTATGAAACTTGGCCATTTATTTAATAACTCATATATCGAAAATTTCCATTTAGCTCTCACTACTAATTCAGTAATTTAGGAGCGGCTACTAACTTTGTCTTTTTTACAAATCTTTCTAGCCACATTTAATTGTAACTGAGTTTGATACTGCCATCATATTGCAAGACTGGCTTCTAGAACCAAATCAACAGCATGATACATTGTTGAGTTCTTAGCGTTCGATGTAAACCAATACTTTTTAAAGTGTTTGCTTATTTAAAATGTTTGCCTAGATTTGTTATAGATTTTTTGTTTAAAATTGAATCTTTATTCGCTGGATTATACTTTGGTGCTAGGATTTTGCAATGAGATTACGCAAGCTTGAATTTCGTTGAAACATGTATAAAGCAAAACCATGGACATCGAACTCTTGTTCGCTAATGTTGCAGTGCACTTGATCCAGTTCTGTTGATAGATACCACAAAGCACTCGCTGCAATGTCGTGTTGTATCGATCCGTAACTTGCATGCAGAGGCCACACAAGTCTATCTCTATTTCTTTTTCGATCGCTTCTGTAGTAGGTTCTGAAATATACATAGCGCTGCACGTCATATTTGTTGCTTGGCACGAGGCATTTGGTGGCTATCAATTACAATTTTATCACACATCCTTTCAAACTAGAATATTATGCTCTGACTTCACCCGCTTTCAGGAAAAAATAAGCAATTTGTTCAACACAGTGAAGTAAGCTGACACGAATTTGTTCCACAATAATTATATAGTTATCGAATGATTTTTTGTCATCCACATAAACTCCCTATTATGATGCTTAAGCATGTTTCTCTGTTTGCTCTGAACCAGGTTAGTGTCGGCTGAGGCCAATTTTCCGAAAAAAAATTAAATGTGTAGAAAGAAAAGATTCGATGAATGGGGAAGAAAATGTAATATATGGATTGAAAATTATGTGTTACTGGAATCTGACGATAGGCAGTACGCATTTTGATTCTATGGGACACTATCACTTAAGAAACATAATGCTCCTAGCAATGTAAATTTTCCAGTTCTTCACACGATCAATTTCTCAAAGACATTCCCGAAATTCTCTATGAGGAACCTAGGTAAAATAGAGATATTGTACGTAGAAACTTCAGTCTCACTACATATTTCGAGAGCAACATGAAAAATTTAATTTATGATGGTAATTTAAGGAATGTTAAAAGAACCATCTGCGCAAGTAAAGTGATAGACATTTCAATCACACATTTCGTTCAATTTAAACCTCTCTTCAAGTACTTTTACCTGAAAATCTCAAAATAAGCTTACGAGCTGTATTTGCATACAATTTTGGCCAGAAGTTATAGTGAGCAACAGAAATGCTGGATTTGAAGGCTGTACCAATCGCTGTGCTGACAACGAACTCAATAGGTCATAATGTAGCCTGACCTACTACTGTCGACAATTATTGTCTGGTTTTGTGGTGCAGTCGATCTCGTTAGCGCAGCTTCACCTGACTGCCATGCAAACGAGAGCAGTGACGTGCTTTGTGCTCTCAACATCATTCCGTTCTCCGGCCTGCAGCCAACACGCCTGGTCAGCTGACGGGATGGTCATCCATTTGGAGGGCTTGAAGATTGGTTTCACTACTGTAATTCTTAGAAAGTAGTTTACAGTCGTGTATGTTGCTTGACGGATACGGAACTTTCAAATGATATGAACGATCTGTCAAACAAGAGAAAAGTTGCATGATCTCCGATTGTATTATTTTAGAAAAATCATTGTTTCAATGTATGTAGATCACTTTAATGACTGAAAAGAACTCATTTCACAATTACATACCGCTATGCCTGCCCTTAATCAGGTTATTTTCTACGTTTGATGTTGTGCACCTCTCGAACACGGCTGAACTCGTTGCATTTGTCCTGCTGAGTTCCCTCACCGCTTCCCTACCCATGTTTCCCTCTCATCACCATTTGTGCTTGCCTTCAATGCCCCCCCCTGGGAGAGCGCGGCCGTCACTCCAGCGCAGTGACAGAGACAGAGCGGCGCGCGACACTGACTGATGAGCTCAGTGCAGGCCACGGTAGTGCAGGCTGTGTGGCTGAGGTCGCTGCTGCACCGCCGCTGCTCTGTATACACTCTGCCCCGAACTCTTTGCAGGCAGATGCATTTACTTTTCTTCCGCATTACACGGAACACTTTACACTTTACTTTAAAACGGAAGACAGTTATTTAACATTGCAGCAAGAACCACTTTGCTTTTTATCGAGGCGCGTGTGCGTCCGCTTAAAAAAATAAATGGTTGTTTCTCATTAGCTTTTCCTGAGTTAGATGACCGATCTAAACTAAGAACTTCTGTGTCATTCTTACATCATAACGAAATTGATGTCTTCTCATTTCATTTATTAATTTTCCACGGCATTGTGAATGCCAAAATACTTGGCATTTAAGTTAACTTTCTTCAAATTCAGTTCGATTCATCAAAAAAAACAATGACAACACTAAAAATCAATTGGTGATTTGTAAAAATCTCCGCCGAATTTTTTATCTACGAGTGTAACCTCCAGCAGCACCACAGCAGCAGCCAGCAATACTTCGAGAGCGATAGTACTTTCCATTCCCGATTGTTTTGCTACAATTGTAGAGAATGTCCAACAGTGTTTTCTTGTTTTAGTTCGAAATTGTAAAGCATAGGATTGAAGTTTCTTCTTTCATCGGTTAGATGAATGATCACGTGCTCATCATCCCTTACGAGGATCTTATTTGGCTCATATTGATACAAATTTATTCTGTTAACTTTACTCAAGATGTGAGTATTACCACGATAGTTGCGAGAGAGAGATTAAACTTGTTGGGTGGTGTTAATTTCCAAAATTTAGACTTTTCAATAAAAAGTGTTCGTAAGTGTTGAGACAAGATAAGATATGAAATGTATCACGCCCTGAGAACGTATTTCATTAGTCGTCTGTTTCCATGATGACTGCAGCACTTAAATTCACTGCTAACAATAACGTGCCTTCAACGCAGTAGAATGTGTGTCAACCATGTCCATTGAGCGTGAATGCGGAATTCGGGTATTTTCGTTTTCGAATTTGAATTTTCAGTACTTTGCCCGCCAGAAAGTGTTTATTAGCTACAGCTACCTGAAATCAATTAACGCTTAAACGAAGTATGAGTGACAATTTTGAAATTTAATAGTATCTTACCTGTGCGTTATCTTTGAATTTATCAACAAGCCGGAAAACCTGTGGTATGAAGTACCCTTTAAAAAACCTCCAATTTCCTATAGATAGTGTGCCAAAATTTTGGCAGCACATCTTCCCTCACGTTTCTCAGTAGATAAGCAGTCAATGGGTAACGTTTACTTGATAGAATTACAGGTTGACTGTGGCAGGACAACAACGGAAAAGATTACAACAACAAAGAATACGGCCAACGTTAGTCGAAATAACATCGATGAGTTCGGAAGCCATGTGAGATCAGAGCCTATTCTTGACTCAGTTGTGCATTCATATCATTAAGCGATGCATGACGGAATCTGCAGATCCTGCTCTCTAAAATGGTAAACACCAAAATATGAAGCAAGATTAGATCCGTACTCCAAGAGGGTCATTCATCATTACTGATGAGCGCCAGAATGTCTTCCTGAATCCAACTTCAGGTCACTTTGAAGCCACATGATAGAGCGGAGGCTTGTTAAAATATCCAAGATCCACCATAAAAATGTACACATACCCAAGGTAGCAGTTCTGCATCTGAGATGCCAGAAATGCAAAACTGGCTTTCAACCATAATACCCGAAGCAACAAAAAACGAAACGAGAGGAGACCATCTAGTAGCAGTGATGTCGGCACACACCATCAGACAGTACAGCTTGACATCAATTTACTCTTCTGCCTTCCGCTGACCAATCCTTGTACCAAGCTTTAAGACTGGCCTCGTTAAGACTTAACTCAACGTCAAATTTCTATTCATCAGTGAAGACTAAATTCCGCAGCATGCCTTTTTCCAAGAGATTAAGAAGATGTTGACACCTGTCGAGTCAATCATTCATTTAATGTCAGTGTGCTAGTGAATTTTATGGATTTTGTAGAGGAAGGTCTTAAGGTTCTCTTTCAAGAGTCGAAGTATTAAAATCTCAGTGACTCTCGTCTCCACGACCAGTATTGTAGTTGAGCGACGAGGATTTCTCATCAACTTTCCATGCGTGTTCTTGATGAGTTGAGATGTCTGTTCAGACCGTTCACTGCATTTGCGTGTCAATTACTAGTTGTGCCACTTTTTTCAAGTTCTTGTCATTTTCCAAACTGTTTACTGACGAACACATAATTATTTTGTGATAAACGAATTACTCTTACTCTTTTTCTGAATGGATACGATAGCGTTTAGATTAACATCGATTTACGAACTTAATTTTTCAAATGTTACGATTGAAAAAATATGCTTCATTGGCTTCGAAGTAGTCTAAAATTTAATCGTAGAACTGAGTAATCACCAAATTTTTTTAAATCTCAAAGTTTGATGGCTATAATTTTGGCACACCCTTCACTAACATGGCAAGACATGATACATTAACATCTGTTGAAAATTACCGTAGTGATCGGGGCTGACCGCCGAAGATTAGCTCATTATTGACGTGGTTGATAACGCCGGCGCGGAGCAGCGGCTGCGCGAAAATGTTCATTTTTATGCTATAGCTGCTTATGGAGGAATTACTGCTCTGCGGAAGTGACGCAGTTTTAAGCAGCCACGGCGGCTATCTAAGGTGCTTGAGGGACTACTTGCTCTGACGCGAACGTTAATACATTGAACTGCAGTGCAGTTACCAAACCGACTGTTTTGCAGAAATCTGGCTTGCCATGAGCTCAACTTTGAATAGTAGTGGTCAGTGGCAATCGCTCCGTCTCGTAGCAGCTTAATTCCTTCTCTCAACCTTTTCAAAAAAACTTCATTAGTTTCAGCTCTTCGATGTTTAGTTCCTGTAGCCTGGCTACCTCCAGTTTTGGCATGAGTATTCAAGTCGCAAATTATAAATTCGAAGTGGGCAAGGGACGTGATGTCATAATGTTTTTTCAAAAATCTGCTCGAACGACCCGTGACTTCAATATCCTAATTTCGAGATGATTGAAGTATTCTTCAGCTTTGGATGCCGACCGACCTTACAGTTCTCAACAGACGTAGTTTGTTTTGTACAAATGTCTGAGGAGCTCAGGTGAAAAGTACTTTGCACTAGCGACATAATAGTTTAGCTCAGAATGTGGAAAAGCTGGTAAAGTACACGTAAAAACTTGAATAATGTACTGCTAATTTTTTAAGAATCGTTTATAACTCAAAATGTTAATAGATCAATTCATGAAACCAATAAGGTTGAATCATGCAAAGTCATCATATCTCCCGAAACTCAAAATTTCCAGATAGCAATGTTTCAGCTGTCCAATACGATATACCCAGTTGTTACAAAGGATGAGGGTGACATTTGTCCAACCAGATTCTGAACACCTCCGTCTGCTCGATTGTAGGAATAAAAAATCCCGGGAGGAGTCGACGTTTGTTTTGTGCGCCGCGCCTGTCACGAGTTCGTAAAGCCGTGTCACCGCTGAAGCGGACCGCCGCCTCTAGCCAAAAGAGACAAACTTGTCCGCCAAAAGGCGAAGTGTCTCGACCAGAGAGCGAGAAGGACGCCTGACAGTCGTTCCCTGACGGCCCGAGATGGATGGTCTCGGCCGCTAATGGACGGCCCTTCGTATACTGGCGACCAGCCTTGAATTTTGGCATTCGATTTGTTTAGAGTCTTTCACGAGAACCTAATGTGTCGCCCGTGATTAATGAACACCCGCGGCCATTACAGGGCTATGATCATTAATACATGAAGCACAGTAGAAGCAGCAGTCGAAGTTGGCAGCAGCGCGTTAGGCTGCAAGCTAAAAACGAATGCGTTCATAAAACAAGATCGTGAGGAGTGAAAAGTTTCGAAAATTTATTGTATTTTGATTTTGACGACAATTTACCTAATATACAAGTCGATAAGTTTTAACGTGATTCAGTGAATTAACGCATGATTTTTTGAAGTTTGAAGCAAACTTTTTCATTAGAGAAGATATGTCCCGTAAAATCTAAATATCTTCCGATTATGCGTTGAAAACTATTTCATACATGTTATGTGTCTTCGAAAGACACTGCCACTTTCAAGTGTGGTAGAGGGAAACAAATTTTTGTTTACCACGAATTCCGTAATTTATCGTTGTTACAACTGACAAATCGAAAAAAAGGCATTTTTAAAAACTTGCAGTCAGGATAAATTTGAAAACTCGAATTATCTATATATACAAGCAGAATCTATGAAAATGAAATATAAAGTTTTCGGGAGGGTTAAATGAATGCCGTATTTTGTCAGATACCAGCGGCTGAAAATAGCATTGTTACATTTCCAAAATTAAAATGCTCAATAGTAAGAATAATTTTGACTAAAAAGGATTTAGAGAAATATTTGTCAGCGCCGTGATAGCTCTGACAAAAAATAACAGACGCTCCACAATTGCTGCAGTTTTGTTGGAGAATATATACCCAAAGGGTTTACATAAATTATAAAACTAAGCGCGTAGTCCCAAAAACATCTCAAATCTCAGACAAACCAAGAAATGATACCGACATACTGACCGGTGATTTTCCACTATTTGTTCAACAGAGTAAGTTTTTGCAATTAACGTTGTAATGCATGAGAGGAATGAATTGAGGTGAAACTGCAAACACAACCAAAAAAAAAAACGGATTACCTGAAGTCGAGAGGTTTGGTGTTTTCGCTGTTCAAAATAAATCTGCGAGTGTCGACTGGAAATCGGTATTGACGATATATTTTTGGAATGTCAAATATTCTCTCACGTAAATTGGAGATGCCTTTCAAGTAGTTTTTGAACAAAAATTGTATTTGTAAAATGTGTACAATAAAATATAAGAATTACAAAAAAGTGTATTGATGTTGATTTATAGAGTTATTGTCGCAACTCTCAAAAATAATATGCGTAGCGGGGCGAATGTGAAAGAATGCGAGCATTGAGATGTCTCAATCACTGTCCCCATGAAGTAAAGATCTTTCCAGCGCGCTTTATTAAATAAACGAGATTAATAAGGATCAATTCCAATAGATGCAGAACACTCGTTTCCACAGCATTGCATCAATTTTATGGGATGAATTATATAGTTTATTGAATACATTGTCAAAAACCCTAACCTATTCTTGAAAATTCATTTCTAAGTTTTGCATTAATTTAGTGGGCCTTTTATGCAATTGGAAGCATAGCACATGATGTAATTGAAACGTTTCTCTTAAAGTAAAGGTGGAGCTTTGCATTTAAATCTAATTACAACAATGTCGGCGAAACTCAGTTTAATGATTAAATTATGACGAAATACTCTTATGTAAATAGGTAATAAATACCCAGAGTGCCTTGCTCTTCGATAATAATTTAGTTGATTAATTAGCTTGGATTAGAGAAATTTAATAACACGTGAAGCCGCGTTTCTGACGCTGTTTCATGAGCTCAGTCATCAGCTTCTTATTCCACGGTACAACTCTCATCCCTTCTCCCTCAGCGGTGTACGACCTTTGCATTCCTTTTTAAGCGTTGCTGTTTTTACCGTGCATTTATTCAATCATTTGTACAGGGTGGCGCATAAGTAACGCACCCTTATTTATTACCGCAATATACACTGGGTATCTGTAGACAGGAGCCGACATGTAAATAAACTTTAAGAGTTCCTCTATCGTTTGCGATTAACCCTATCGTTATACCTTTCATAGTTTATTTATTATTAATATTTTAAAAGGGTGCGTTACTTATGCGCCACCCTGTATAATGAAAACAACTAAAAAATTTCTAAAATATGATTTACTGTCTTACTCCTGATATGTATAACGCTTATGATGTCAGTTTCACGACGCATCTGAGATACGGACCTAATCCTACATTTCGAAGTGAGCAACTCGACTGAAATAACTGAAAAAAACAGAAATACGCTAGCGAACTCGGCCCCGTAAAAATGGTAGCATTCGAATCAATGATGTTCGATCAAGCATGCAAATCATCTTTTGCTTTCGATAGTTTTAAATCGATTTCAGATTACGTATTGTAGTGTACTTTGTCTACGGGTTCAAATGCGTTGAGTCTTGTACCTGAGCAGCGAACATAACTTGTTCTCATTTTATATTCTCAAAGTGTTGCGGTCGGACAGACGCGGCTATTCTTCTACAGAGTTTAATTGTCAGACTATCTCATACATTGTTAGAGTCGGAACAAGAAATAATAACTTCTGTAAAAAATATAATCATATATCAATTTGCAGCGGAATTTCCCTCCGACCTCACGCTCTTGTGTATTTAAGGATCCCTTTTTCTGAAATTTTGTTCTTTCACAAGCAAATTCAATGTCCAGGAAACGATTTTCAGCCAGTAAATCAAGAGGACTTCGTTTTCTTCTGATATGACTAGAAATTACAAGCTTAATTTTATGAAGAATGGAAATCGTCTCTTTCCGTCTCTTAGCATATACGATTAATTTGAGCAAGCAGCATTCCACAAAGAGACCCTTAATTGTAGCTACGGGAAAAAATTGTGCAACAATATTGAGACAATTGATTTCATTGTTGACTGTAGGCTAAATTTTTATCTCCCGTTTCTCATTTAGGGAGCAATAAACTCATCATTCTGGAGAACTGAAGCTGGTGACAGTTGTTTATTCATATACTTTGATTTTTTAGACGTTCGGGTGTAAGTGAATGTCCTACAATGGCTCGGGAAGTGTTAACACCGTTCCAAGTCCATGATCTTAATGAACAATAACGAGACTGAAACATTTAAATTTATTTCACCGACAGACACAAAACTTCCCGTAGTGGAAACACATTCATTCATGATTGTTTGGTTTTCCTTAATGACCAGTAATTGCCTTACTCTGATGTTTGATCGATGACTTTGTAGCTGCATATCGTGAGCTTTATGAGCGCATGTCTGGAAGAGGAGTGCCCGAGTCGCAAACATGCAGAGTACCTGAAGTTGATCCATTTCCTCAGTTTTACGACAGCCTTATTTTTCGTGTCCCGTACTATTGGTAAACTATGCTATTAAGAAGTTCTAGACAAAACCTCAACGTGGGGTTCGAGAATTAATTGGCCGTTTCAAATTATGCTAACGACATAAATGGAAGGGAACTCAAAAACAATCGAATAAATTTGTCTTAATTGTGACCGTAGCGTTTGCTTGTAAATATTCATTTAGCGTATACATAATTATAAACAAATTATCCGCCTTATACATATTTGCTCATTTAACAAGTTCATTGAACGTTCTAAATAGGTTTTTCGGACTTATCACCTCAAGTTTGACATTAATGAACATTTTTCCATAAAATTAGAAGTAGTAAGCTGCGAAGAGAGTTGGGGAGACACTAATATTCTTAAATTATAACTACAAACGTCCTTGAGTTCATACTTGCCCAACAACATGCACCCACTTCACAACAAAGGCAAATAACCGTTTCGCCCTTGTTCGCATTGATTTCGACTTTTTTGCAGTTTGCTGAAATTTGTGCTGACTGTGAACTCTTTCTGGTCTCAGGTCGTAAGGTATTCCGGACTGTGACGTCTGGAGGTTTGTTGTGTCGTGGAAGCAAAACCCAAGCAATTGGTGATTCGCTAGATTGCTTTGCTTGCTGAGCTTTATTACTGCGCTCAACTGTGTTATTGAGTCTAGAATGCTTGGGGAGCGTGCGACAGGAGGTATAAAGTAACCCTGTTAATCGCAATTTGAATTTACGAGTACTCATCAATTTTTGTCATGAAAGTTCATGGAAAATTTGCAACCATTCCGCAATCTCGTGTTTCTTACTGACTTTCCACTATCTCGTGTTTCTTAGCGTTGTCGGGCAATGCGTTTCTTAAGCAGTCATGGAAGCACCAATCATTGCGAACAGATATTATCTGAGAGTCTCCTTGCTCCTAAGTGTTGTTTCCAAGGAGAGCTGTTTTGCAGGGTAGTAAACTGCATGCTTGATTACTGAATTTATGGTTCTTTAGATCCGTAACCTTTGCGTCTAGAACAGCTCCAACGTCTATCAAGTAACAAAATACATCTAAGTCTAGTGTGCGACATATGGTTACTTGGACGTTACTGAAAGATAAACAACGACGTTCTGATGAACAGTAGTTATTTACTTTCATATAATGTGTTCTGAGAGTAATTTTTTGTGCAAAACGATTTTTAGAGTTATTTTTTACTATTTAAAAGATGTTATCGAGTGAAATATTTTATATGTTATTAGACACATAGCTTCCGTCTCTAAAAATAAATCCCTCTTTAATAAAAATTTTCACTTGTAAAATGTGCCATTGAAGAAACCTTACAATTGTGATATTATGAAGGATTAAAAAAAATTAGCCAGTTTCAATTCGATACCAATAGCTGGGAACTGCCTTCTGCCTTTCAATCCTCACTGTCAGTCCCAACACGCCTGGGCAGCTCTGCATGAGTACGGCGTACTTTCAACTTGTTAGTTTCACCTCACTTCGTCGCGCTCAATAACATTTTGCTATAGTCATTCTTAGGTATCAGGCATTCTAATATCAGTGTACGTTCTCCGATGAAATGAAATAGCATCATTTTTATTTATGGTACGATTAAAAGCTTTATGACCTGTGAATTCCATTTCATTTTTGAAGACCCATGCAGTCCCAATTCTCACGAGGCAGTGCCGTATACTTTGATTTAAAGTCTCTAGAAATATGATTCAACCCTCAAATATCCTTAGCACAGTTTTATTATTTACTAAAAATATTTCGCAAGTGAAACTGTGCGATTATTATTCAATTTCATGAATGATGACAATTTTCAAGCAGAATTGTACATTCTCTTCCTTTAACATTTTCAGCACATTTGTGTTGTCGAATGTTGATCCTCTTTTATGAGCAATTCATTGCTGATCTGTGTTTGCCTTTGAATTTTCCAGTGTCTATTAAACAGGATATTATGTAAGAATTCTTTGAGCGAAATCCATCGTAATATTCACATATCATGCGTCACAAGATACATATGTACATAATCAGTAGTCAAATGTTTTTATCTACGGGTATGTTTTTGAATGTATAAGTTTTTGATTATTTTTACAAGTATATGTTGATTCAAGAAACGTTAAGTGACGACTAATCTTCACAATCGACTTTTTTGGTTCTGACTTGAGATTGTGATATCCAATTTTTGATGTTTGCTGAAATTTCTGCTGACTCTGAATTCTTTCTGGTATCATATTGTGAGAAATTCCGAATTTTTTTCAAGAAGTAGAAATATTTGTACATCATTTACGTAGAGCATGTCTGCAGCAGCTTTTTGACTTTATGAATACGACATCACTAAGCTTTCCAAGAAATAGTACCGAGTTGAAAGCGCGAGATGATGGTAATAGCTAGTTACTATAGTTCGTGTGGATGATAGGTAGTGCTAATTATTTTCATGTGTAGTGTGATTTTCACAGTGCGTCTATTTAATTTTAGCCTAGAAATGGGTAATTTTAATGACTTCACTAGATGTTTGCTTGTGACTTTTCTCAAACGTTGGTTTTCTACTTGATTTCCGAACAATTCAACTAGTCAAATCAACTACCAATCAAAATTTTACAGTGGTCCGCATTCAGGGCCAAACGGTATGCCAGAACGAACCAAGGGAGTATGTAGTGAGTCTATCGCCACTGCAGCCAGTTTAAGCTTTTCGTACAGATGCTGCATATCAACTCACCACCCCTTTCTTCTCAATAGCCGAGCGCCTAGCCTCCAATTCGGTACTTCCTGTGTGGGTCTACGAGTTGAGTGCGAGCACTACGATTCGTGTGCAAGCTACTCGTACGAATACCGCCCTTAGCTGGAAGCGGCCAAGCTGCGCAACCACCATTTCAGGAGCAAATCATTTATAAAAAGTGCATTTTGCTGAACAGCTGGACTCTACTTCCAGACACTACATTCAGCAGTCATCGCTGCGACGGCACAACTTGTAAAACAAACAAACAAACAAACATCGGCATCTACGGATGCTTTATTTCNCGCCGAGACTCGAACCCGGGTCTCCCCGCACGGAGTCAGGTCCGCTACACACACGGCTATGGCGAGCAGTTGTAGGCTTCTCGCAGCTGCTCTCACTCTACAGGCATATTCAACAGTCTCGACCTCGGACTTGAAGCGAGTAAGACACTTGGTGACGACCACGGTTCGTCCTGCTCTAGCGCTGGAGCGATCGCAAGCTGCTCTCAGCATAACCATTGGCAACTCCCTCACCGTCCTCGCCGCGTTAACATTAGTCTAAACTAAAGCATAGGAATTGAGAGAGCACATAACTTCTTCACCCCCTATGCAGCAGAGCAAGTCATACATACAGTTTCAATTTTTATATATAAATAGTACATTTTCTGTAATTTTCTTCAATTTCAATAAACTTGCACTCCTTTCTAGATATTTTAAAGGCATAAAACTTCATATTATATTAAGAAACAAACTTACAATTGGTTCTTTTTTCAATTATTAGGACAAACTTCCCTTTACTTTGCGAGCCTGGGCCTCACTAGCGTATTCATACAGTTGTGCACGATGTACATCTGAGTACTTTGGCATGACCACTCGTACTCTCGGAGCTAGAGTGGCCGAGCATGTTGGAGTTAGTAATCGCACTGGTGTTCGATTGACCTGTCCATCTCACTCCGCTGTCCACGATCATGCGGAAACTTGCAATGTAACTCCTCACTCTAGTCATTTTAGAGTAGTACGTGTAGCTTCAAGTGTTTTAGATCTTACAATTTTAGAATCGTTTGTCATTTTTAAATGCAAGCCTTCACCTAACAAGCAGTTGAGTTCATACCCTCTTAGCATCATAGGTTCTTAGCTGTGTTTCGTGTTATTTACTGTGTTTTTCCTTTTTTACTTTATTTTACTTCTGATTCCGTGTTGATGTCTGTTTCTACATTTACGTTCATTTCTATTTCAGTGATATATGTCAGATTCTTTTAATAAGCTGATGATGGGTATTAGCCCGGAACGTTCTCAGTATAATGAAATTTTTTATCAGGGAGTTTTGCTCTCCTATTTTTATTGAAATTGAAGAAAATTCCGGGAAATGCACCTGATTATAAACGAGTGATGCTGCAGTAATAGGATAACACGTCTACACGAAAAACAAAAAAGAATCTAACCATCACAACGGCATCAGTGCACCTTCACGAGTGTTCCTTAAAAGCACGAAGGCAATCAAGTGTTCCTTCATCAGTGCTTCCTCGCTAAACGAGCACTTCGCTACACGTCATATGACTGGAGCCTATGCTCGCACCACGTTCAACACTCCTACAACCTGATATAAGTAGCATCACTCTTTCATTACTCACAATACAGCTAAAGCTCACCTACGAGTTCCTAAGTCGGCAACGAAGTCGGCGTAGTTACCATGACAACTTTCCTCGATATATCTTGAAATTCAATTTAGGCGATGCTTACGATTACGTCAAAACGCTCTTACTATTGTTTCCAAGCGTATGGGATTGTGCATGTATGACGACGCCTCAGGAATTGGAGGACACTAAAGTGACCTATTTAACTTGAAGGTTACTTTCGTATTTGATAGAAACCTGTGCAACAATGACCTAGTTTAATGTGCTGGCTATTCCAGCTCCGTCTGCTTGGACTCGATTTCCCACGCAGAATCTAGGACTGAACCGCAATATTGATATCACTTTCATAACTGTATATCACGGTAAACCTTGCTCTAGTAACTGATAATTTTTACAGCCCCCACATCATGGGAAGATGACAGTTTTAATATTACCAGGGGCCTGATGTGCTCCGGCACACGTACCTAAGCATCGACATTAGCTAAATTTAGGAAGACATAACGACTTAGTGTCTCATATTCTTCGTAGGCCGTAAAACAATTTCGAAAACTGTAATTCTACAATTTCGAGGAATTTTTAATCAATTTGTGTTCGTCTAAATGACAGTGACCATACTGTTAGTTAATGTCAAGGTAACCAGGTGACCATTGCTTGGTCCTCGTGCATTACATGATAATTCTCTTCCAAACTGATAATTGATTTTCTGTATTGGGTCACTAAAGTTTTTTTCTTTCTGTTTCCATTGCATCTTCTTAATCCCATCGAAAAGTCTAATCTATATAGCACTGTCTGAAATTATGCCTCACAGTTAGCCTCAATTTCATCGATAGCCATCACAATGCATTTAAATCTAACTAACTCAAGTCAATGAGTTCCTTTGCTTTATATTAACTTCACTCCAGCTTTGTATGCCTAGTCATATCTTAGTTAACCTAACTTAATTGTAATCTTATGGTACAGCCTCTAGGTAGCTCCGTTAATGTTGCCTTTCAGTTACAGCAGACTGAAAGTATAACTGTAGGAAAACTTAAATATTGTCCAGTTTTCTTCATTCAGTTAGGCCACGTAAAATAAGTTTAACAGTTACGTCATTTTCGCTTCGGCCCATCTTCATACCCAAACTCTTGGGCAATGTATCTACAAGCTCCTACATTTTCTCGATGCGTGGTTTTTCCCTCACTTTTTATGCAGCGCTCTCAGATGTTTTTGAGCGTAGTAATATGACAACATCATGCAACATTTTTACCAGTGGTTCAAAAAGAAAGAGTAGAGATAATGGTAATAGCATTGATGTGATAGCATCTTAAAATCCACCTGTTTAATAAATATTACAGATGTATGGAGCCGTGTTAGTTCAATGTCACTACGACACAAAATTTTTTCAACAAAAATCAACTTGGTGTTAAATGCGAACTGCCCGGCTTGTGTTAAGCCATCAACCCATTTCAACTCTAATTGTAATTTTCAATCTTCAAAATTTCATGGCCGGTCTTTCATCTTCAGTTTGAATTCATTGCTAGAGTGTGGAGTGGACGGGCAAACTTTACAACCATAGCCTGGAAATTGAGAAAGATTAAGCTCAAGTTTATGTCACCTGATCATTATAAGATCGACCCTCACGTGTTGAAGGCACATTATGCATCATCATGTTATTGCTACAGTACAAATATTGCTCAACTTAACGGTGTGTTGATATTTTGAGATTCTGTGCGATCCTCTCTTATTACAATTTTTTTTAAATCGCGCCGGAAGATACTTTATTGACGTAGATAGTTGACATGAACTTTTCCTGCTAAAAGTGCCTTTTTATTTTTTTTCCTCTAAAACAGAATTTACTACACGCTAATGAATTTGTTTAATTGCAGAATACTTGCAAATTAAATATTCTACTGTTCTGCTAGTACACTACTCAAATTTATGCAATTATACACGTAGAAATTTGTTTCTCATTCGGACCAGGTGCAATTCTCATAATTGTTGTGATTATTATCGTTTGATCGTTTTAGTGAAAAAGATTCTTGATGAAAATACGAGGACCCTACAGCGACAATTTTTACCTGTTCATGCAATATGGTCTGTCATTGTTATGACTTCTTCGTTGAAGATGTGAAAGTATTTACGTACTATGTGCAATCCGGCAATGGAAATAATAACGACAGGACCACCAGGGCAGCGTTCCTATCTCAATGGAGCTAATCCCAGCACTGTCGTTGAAGTACACTGTCCAGATAAGTGGTTTCCCATGAAGTTTTTCTATCCATACACTTGGCATTTGTAAAAACAATGATGACTTCTTAGCTGAGAATGACTTTTACAACCCCCAATTTCATTTTTTCCAAATCACATCACTTTTTACAGATAACTGTCAATAAGGTGGCGAAATTAACTCCTACCACAATGTAAGCCTAAAATTAGAGCATTACACTGCACGTTGAAATGGCTTCAGCGAGAGTAATGAGGTCACTTTTTTCGTAGCAGTTTCATAAGTTTGTCATTGATCATTGCCAAAATCAGCTAGTTAATTAATGCTGACGAATTTATCTCCCTCTCCTATTCTTTGTTTCTATCAATGGAAAATGTCCCACATCGTTATGCGGTAGTAGTCTTGACCACCACAGACATTGGAAATCCTAACACCTTGAAGAATTCAGTTATTTCCGTCACACATCGTACAACAATAATCGAGTGCTTACTTTTTATCTTTTTCAGCCTGATAGGTCAATAATTTTGCGATTTGTGATTAGATTAAAGAAACAAAATATTGTATAAGTGTGACTTATGTTAGAAAAAAGTACAATATCGACTGCTCGATAAACACTTGGAATCTCAATTAGACTTACACGAGCAGTGATATGAATTTCGAGGTGAGGTGACTAATATTTGCGTAACGTAATATCATATCCTGAACTTCTGATTTCACTTTAAAATGTTGACAGCCATTTCTGCGGAAGCCAGATTTTTAAGAGAGACTGAAATGCGCACGACCAAACTAATTGGGGTCACGAGACTTGCTATTGGCTGAGTCCACTTCGCTGCTGCGCTGTACACTTATATAGTCTCTTAATTCATTAAATCAAGGCTGCGAATGCTCGTGATGAGAGTAAAGAAACGTTGTTGAAGACGAACTTCGCCCGCGTTGAGACATGGCTTATGACAATCTAGACTAAATTCTTCGTGTTGGTACACAAAGATACACAACTCGCACTCACAAATTTCAGTACAGTGACTAGTGTTGCTTTCCTATCATCGATGTTATAGTTTTAGCTAGTTATCATTCTTTTATACTGAAAATTGAATGAAATCAAGCGAGGATTAAGGGAATGGTGCCCGTGTTTCTGATGTATAATACATCTCAAAATAAAATAATTCATTTTATGATTTAAAGGAATAGAGATTTTTTACGTAGGTCCCAATTTCCTTATATTAGGCTGCATAGTGTATTATAATGTTCGTGAGCGATTTCATTCATTTTTAAACATTTTTTGTTCATTGTTGGTGAATAAAAATGAATTGTTGATTTCACTCCAACACGTTTTTCGGTCCACTCTAAGATGTATTTCGATTCAATAATTATACGTCCCTGTTTTCCAACTCGTTCTTGCACACATGAAAAAAAATTTCAGTCACATCAGACATCAGAAAACTCTTTCGAAGCCTACACGCCCCTTTTGTTGCGCATAAAACCTGATGGCGAGTCTACTTTATTCGTCGAACTAAACTTGTAGAAGTGCATGTGATATTTCACTCCCAGTTTAACAATTTTGCTTTTGCAGTAAATGTAAATTCTCTTAAAGTCAAGATTTCAGGATTGTTATTTATTTTTAACTCAACTCGAGTTCAGGTAAATGAATACCTCATTTCTTTTGCAAGTAATTTATTAGCACGCACCTGAATTTCATTCAAATTTTCTTAGTAGTATTGTATGAATATTGTCATTGATGATGGTGTTGGAATGGTATGTGTCTCGTACTAGCGCTTTATATTAACGACCAGTTTATGTTAAAGTTCAAAACATATTGTACTGAAGCTCATTAAATAATATTTATGTTTGAATTTGAAGTCAATCTGAAACTGACTAGCTTCGTTTTGTAAAAATAAAATTCAATTAAATAAGCAAATATTATAAACACGATGCTTATATTCGATGCTGAATACGTTCAGTGTTTTTAACCAGAGCAGACCTAGAATAATCAAATCTGGTATCAATCATCAATTTTTCCTCAAGTAGCGGGAAAATGATAGACGCTACTTGATTTAATGCTGTTATAATTCGCAGAGCATCCAATCTCATCGCCGAGGTGGCCGTAGCTTAAATGAATTGCGGCTGACTTTGCAGGACAAACATAAGGCATCATCTATCGCAGCAAATCCAGAACGTTTGATCGTTCCCTCGGCCCTATAATGGTCATATATTACCGTACGAGGACCCTAAAGGTATCGTTTGTTTATTTTCATGTCTCTGGGTCGTGGAAGTAGCGCGGAAAGCGACGATTGAGGTTTTGGACCAGGGGTTCAAATCCTGAGGCAGAAATAGCGCCTAGATTAAGCCATTCTGCAATGTGGTTGCAATTTCAAACAAACGTGAATTCGAATTTGATGATCAAATTAATTTTTAAATAGATAATGGGAGGAATCTGTTTTCGAAATACAACACACCAATAGAAAAGTAAAAAAACCTGGAACTTGGTCTTGTAAATAAACAATAAAATTCATCGGGTTAGGATTTATGTCACTGGTCCTCGAGATTTTGTACCATAAATAAATATAAACTGTTGGCTCTTCCCGCAATTAGTTGCTAGCCTCAAGAAGTTTTTTGAAATCTAATGCACTGCTCATGCATTTCGCGACATAATTGTTTCAAGAAAAATTCGATGAAAGATCTGTATTATCCAAACAATTCAATACTAAACTTTTTCGGTCCTTTGTTAGAAGCAATCTGAAGAGTCAAAGCAGTACGGTGGTCAAATGTATAGCAGCGCACAGTCTATGAAGATTGCTATCTCATCACGTTTGGCCTCCGAGAAGCATTGAATTAGCACTCGGAAATAGCTTAGGTATGCAAGTAGTTCTCCCAAAATATGGGGATACGTTTGGCACTTCATGAATTCCACACATTACGAGTCTCAAATTTCCTATTACCTGCTAAGTAGAAAACGGACTAGTGACCTTTCAACTTCGATGGATGCGAACAAGGTTGCATGCTTATCTGTTTTCCTGCATTAACTTAATTCTCTAACGTGCATTAATTTCTACGATATTTCGCTTGCGCTACCAATCAGAAACGCTCAATTGATTCAGGAAAAAATAAGCCGAAAATTTAGAAGAAAGTCAAGCAAGAATTAGCCCCTTTGCCATTTCAAATGAAGAGCCTTTGATAGAAAGTGTGATTTTTATGATTAATGCCCTACTGTATTTAGGTATGGATGAAACTGTACTGATTACAATGTGGGACTGTTATTTTATAACAGGAATAATTGAAAACTCCAATAATGAATGAGAATCTCAAACTATCAGCAGGTTGCATTTTCCCTCAAGCCCGCAACATTGGGACGCAGAGCATCACCCTTGGCATACAGTGCCCCGACAGGGATACAGGATATTACATTCAATCCAACGAATCGAGGTCATGAACTTTAACAAGGGCCGTCTGTTTTGGCT
>JACJUY010000711.1:182076-200641 GCA_014220935.1 Platorchestia sp. MABIK | reverse complement strand
ACGTTTACGCATAAGAGATAAGTCTTCGTCGAACGGAAAAACTATCCGTGCAATCTGCTCTACAGCCCCCCAAGTGATTTCTCTCGTCATGAATATGCAATACAAAGGACGCCGGCGCCCAGCTCGCACTCATCGTAGAAGTGCCGACGCTGCTTACGCTCGACGTTGGTTATTTGACCGCCCTCACCCTCCATGTGCATGCACTTCGCCCTACCTCCGCCCCTGCCATCTCCTGCTAGGGTTGCCGCGTCATCGAGTTGTCCAGCCACTTCTAAGAATTTGCTTTTTATATTTTTGTTGTTTTAATGATTTAAGATTTTCATTTCGCAGAAATTAGACGATGGATTCATTTCACACTCAACTAATCAGGGTAGTAGATATTTTACCAGTTAATTTTCAATAATAATTGCCCCAGCCATGTGTAAGACGTTTGTTCCCAGTTACGTACGAAAGGCTTGGCACCCATGGTTATCCCCAGGCCAAAGCATTCATTCCGGGAGAAGCTATTATAGAGCTAACACATGATGAATTCCTTCTAGGGATCATCATTTTTACATAAGTGATGACCCCTTATTTTTTTCGATAGAAATTTGTAGCGGTGAAACTGATCATATTTGGCTCAATCATTATAGTGTTGAGATTGAGGATAAGAAGGAAAGCATCTTTTTCATCAAGGAATAGAGGATAAGCAGACCAATCTCGCCTTGACTACAACCAACCAAAAATACGATCAATAAATACGCTCAACCTTTTGGTCTTCACATTATTGACACCCAATGGGAGATCGTAATATTCGTTATCCATATAATTACCATCATGTCTAATCATGTTTCTTTCTTAACAGCTCTGTTATATACCATTAGTCATCGTTTTCAATCGCAGGAAAGTGTTCTTCCATATCTTTAATTTCCTTTGTAAGTTAGGAAAAGAAATGGGAAAAATATAGGAGATGATTATGAAACATCATTGACGGAACTAAACATATGAGAACACACGATTGTCTTGGAAATGAGGCTATATTGATATACTTGACACATTCACTTAAGGTATAAGCAGATCACGTTTATCCTGAATGAATCACTATATTATTTTAATAATACAATTTCTTACATTTTCTTTCGGGTATTAGCAAATTCGTTATATATTTGATTTATATTCAGACACCTAAAATAACATGCAAAATGAGGTCTAATGTTTATGATCTATTACTTTTCAATCATGAAAAACACGTGACATCTAACAGAGCTTCAAAACTTTTTGTGTCATTTTACGACTACTTTAAATGCTTGACCTGTTACTGTATGACTAATCGGAATGAACGTATATATTTGTCTATTTGGTATGGCTTTCAGACGTGTAGTGAAAGCTTGTGCAACATTGCTTGTGCGACCCAAATCAGCGCTATGTCATAGCTCGGCTCTGAGTAAATTCCGGCCGTTGATTTTGTTGCGTGTTTTGCAAAAATTTTATGGTATGTACAACCACATAAAACGATAAATTTTTAAATGCGGGTTTTTTTTTTGTGCGAACAAATCTCAACCATAGGTGTGAAAACTCAAAATAAATCGATTGTTACGAATGATGAAATGCCAAAAACTCTTTAGTTTTCGAGTTATAAGGACTTAAAAAAAATTTAAAACTTAGAGTAGGATACTACGAGCGCGTCAATGTTAGCGGTAGTCTTGATAGTTCCGACCCCACTAAAGCAGTTTTTTGTTATTTTTTAATTTCCTGATGAACATTAAAATTGTAGATATTTTTCGTCACTGTAAAGTGCTTTCAAGTTTAATTGTGAAAATAACAAAAAACTCCTTTAGTGGGGTCGGAACTATCAAGACTAGCGCTAACATTGGCGCGCACGTAGTATCGTACTTTAAGTTTTAAAGTTTCTTTTAAGTCCTTGTAATTCCAAAACTGAGGAGTTTTGGCATTTTATCATTCGTGAAAATCGATTTATTTTGAGTTTCGTTGAAATTTGTCCGCAAAAAACACCCTATGTGTAAATGTCGTTGAGGGACTGCAATGATTCAGGCATTGCGAGCCCTGTGAATCTCCTCGTTGGGTAAAGGTGAACCTAGTCACAGTGCCCCTCTCGACCCAGATGTCCGAAATGGGTACGGCTCATACCGTAGGGAACCGTCTTTGTGTCCCGGCGTTGGTTATAAAGAGCATGAAAAGGACTTGAATTCTGTTTTCGCTATTTTTCATTAAATATAATATACAAAGTAATTCAAAAGATTTATTTTGTAGACTAGAAAATCTTTCAAATTGAGTTTTCACTGTGGCAATGCTGAACTTTTTACCTCTATACCATTGTACATAGAACAAGAGCCATTCGGCAAAATGGTAGTTCTGTAGTAACGTACAATTATTCATGAAACAGTTACAGTAGATATTCCGTAATTAAAATTCCTCGAATTTCAAGCTGATAGAAGCCGTTAATGGTGGGGAAGGGCCACAGAGTCTCAGAACATCCTAGGGCTTTCCACTCTCGGCCATTGCCGGATGAAACTTGGACGTCAACAAGCCTCAAGAGGCAGGTTTTACCGAAGAGAGGTCGAGAAGTGCGGCTTGTATTGACCTAATTCGAAAATACTGCGACTGTAAGTATGTTCCTACAGCCTCTGTTAGTGGAAGTGAACAGTTGTTCATTAAGGTAATTTCAAATAAATAATGTTAACTCTAGGCTTAAAACGAGTTCGCTATCTTGAAATGCGTTTAAAGATCATGTGCCTAGGTTGAAAAGGAGTGTTGTGCATACACAGAGAATAAAAAAAACTACCGAAATTCCGTGCTCAGGTTTTGCCAGCTCGATCTTGCCGAAACGGAAAAGTCTGAAAATATGCTAAACTACCCTAAATGGTAGGCAATATATTTTAAAGACCCAAACATTCGTATTGCTCATATTGAGTTCTAAGTAATACATGTTAATATCTATGTAGTATAATGTTAGCATTTTAAAATTTTGATCATTAGTTGCGATCTGATGTCTACGCAATGTGCATGACATTAACTTTCAGATCGAATTAGCATGACAAATCTAGGAGTGCACCCTATATAAGGACAGGCAACCACATTATGAAGGCTCTGCTTTCAACATGAATTTGATGGATTATCAAACGGATGAGAGTTAGTGCATTTTACCCAGTCCATTTATTGACACCTTCATGCAAGGATGAGTTATATCAATCTCAATAAACAATGGTGCCTGGTAAAATTTGTGAGTAAGTGATGAAAAATGCAAATTTTACAGTCAAGCCTGGATAGCTAACAACTAATTTACACTATTTCTAAAAATTTACGCGCGCAAAAAATGTTAATAAAATTAGTCACTTTATTAAAAAAAAATTGGGATTTTGACCTTAGGATTTTAGAATCTTTGCAAATTTTTAGAAAAAAACAATTTTAAACAACATGCTTAGCTCGGATCCCCTTCAGATAGTTAATGCATAGTTGGTCTTTTTTGTATATCCTGGAATTTATTACCGATCGTGTTTTCATGCTTATGTTGTTTCGATTATACTTTGTATTTTACAGAACTGATGATGGAGCTGGTCTTCGAAACGTTTGCGATTCTTTGTTATTTCTTTGAATAAAATGACTAATTTTATTAGCATTGTCTTCGCTTCTAAATTTTTAGTGAATTGGCGATTTAAGCAAAGTGAACATCTGTTTACACTATTTAAAATGTGAAATAAATACTTCATAAGGAAGTATTCTCTAATGCCTTTAATAATTGAGCACATATGTAGACCACCTATCGATATTCACTCACACTAGTTTGCTATGACAGCTGCCTTGCTGTCATAGACGTCATTCCATTTTTCATCTCGGTAATAACTCTTCGAAACGATAACAGGCCCACGAAAGAACTGCAGCGATAGGGAAGGCGGATGCAGTGACCGTGAGAAGCCGCCCGCTGAAGCAGAGTTGAGAGCTGTTGGTCAGCCCAATTCCCCCACTTCGCTGATGATGGCTCATGTTGGACCATCAGACATTTAGATAAGGAGGTGCTCATTAAAACATTCAGAGTAATCAGTATGCCTTAAATGTAATAATTTTCCATGAATTATTGGTTGTGTTAAAAATCAAGAAATATCAGAATCACAACAATTGAATGAGCTGTATAAAAAATGTTTTATTCTATGTATATATATTCAAGTCTTACGATAATACGACTGAGCTTGCACCCTAGCATTTGTGCATTTCAAATTGTCGATAGATCTTGTTCAACTCCTGACTGGTGAGACTTCAATTTCGATTGTTGTGTGTGTTACTGGGTAGATAAGAATTTTTAAGTAAAGAAATTGCCTGAATATTAATTGTGCCTAGAAATTAAACGAAGCAAGAGGTTGTGTTGGAAGTTTCAATGTGTCATCTTCTCCATTGTGTTTTGTGTACTAGTTAAATGTTGTTTAGTTTTCAATGTTTACCTCAAGAATTTGAAAACGGATTCTGTGTTCTGCAGCAGTTAAGTCAAGTATCTTAGTAGGCACTTCCACTTACAATTACAAGTAAACAGATGTCTCACCTTATTATTATGCTGTGACTCAGAGCTGCTAGGCAGAAATTGTAGGGTTGTAAATATGATCTAGAATTTTCACTTAGAATTAATCAATTACTCACTGGTGCCTGCACACAAAGTGCTGAGCCAATTAATTGTAGGTTTGTAAATATGATCTAGAATTTTCACTTAGAATTAATCAATTACTCACTGGTGTCTGCACACAAAGTGCTGAGCCAATTATTTGTAGGTTTGTAAATATGATCTAGAATTTTCACTTAGAATTAAGCAATTACTCACTGGTGCCATGCTGTAAATGTCAGTATTGGGTTAGGTATTATTGATATTTAGTTTTTGTATGTAATATGACTAACTCAACCTGTGAGTCCTTGTTGTAAATATTAGGCTCCTAGCTAAATTTGATAAACTGGAATAACACACTGTGTCATTATTTTAGGTGCACAATCTGTAACTGACAGTCACCCCTAACTGACTCTTTGAAGCCTAGTATATTTTAGACTTAAAAAAAACTATAGCCATGCTTAAAAATTCACTGCATTTTTTAGCTGTGTAAATTATTCAGCGGCAAAATAGACCAAGACACTTAGGCTAATCTTCAGTAATTAATATCAAATCAAGCTCTACATCCACTAATATTACCTCGTGAAACGTTGCCAACAATCATTAAGTTCGCTGTTGTGGTGACAAGCTATTGATACTAAAAACTCTATTTCAATCTCTATATTAAAACACTTAAAACTAAGTTCGTGGGAAACGCTCTACATCCAATAGGCTGGATAGGATAGGTAGGTTAGATTAGGTTGGGTTAGTTAGAATGCATTGGTACGTTTGACATTTTATCATGATAGGATAGGTTAAATTAGGTTAGGGTGGGATAGTTATTATTTTTTTATCATGTTTTTCATTTTCTCGCACTTGAAAAAAGTTTTAGATGTTATTCATTTGTATTTTTTTATTTTGTTAATTTTCTTTGTTATTTTATTTTAATATGTTGACTTTTTTATTTTTTAATTTTTAGATTTTTTTCATTTTTTAACTTATTTAATTTATTTAATTTCAATCATTTTCATTATTTTTTATATTATTTAATTAATTTTAATTTTTTATATATCATTTTTTGTTGTACTTTTTTGTAAATATTTAATTTTTAATTTTATTATTTTTTATATGTTCAATTTTCTTTTTTTCCTTTTTTTGCTCATAGATTTAAAATATGAAAAAAAATAAGGGAATCAGGAAAATTGAATAAATAAAAATAATTAAATGAAAATAATAATAAAAAATGATAAAATAAAAAATTAAAAATTTAAAATTATGAAAAAATTAAAAAATTTTCATTCAATTAAAAAATTAAGTTGAATAAATGAGAAATCAGAATGAAACAAAAAAAATGAATAAAATAGAAGTGAAAATAATTGAAAATTGAATAAATAAAAAAATACAAAATAAAGGAAAAAATTGAACATTGAATAAATTAAAAAAAGTAAAAAAGGAACGAAAAAAATTCAAAAACTCTCTCTCTCCTTAATCTATATATTAATACGCTCACGACTATGTGCGTCACACCCTTCAATTTCATTGCGGTATCTATGAGACAGGTTGGCTCGCGTCGGATCCTCTTTACATTAGAGAGAGAGGGGGAGATGGAAATAATTTAATTTGTTTTAATTTAGTGATATATTTTTATTTTTTGAATTTGTTAGGATAGGTTAGTATAGGATAGATTAGCATAGGATAGGTTAGTATAGGAGAGATTAGCATAGGATAGGTTAGTATAGGATAGATTAGCATAGGATAGGTTAGTATGTTATAGATTAGCAGAGGATAGGTTAGGATAGGATAGTTTAGGATAGGTTAGGATAGATTAGAATAGGATAAGTTAGTATGTGTTATATTAGGATGGGTTAGATTAGAATATGTTATACTAGAATTTGTTAGGTTATGTTGAGTAAATCTTTTCACGGGTCCACCTAGCCTAACGATGACATCGGTTGAAGTAAGGTTAGATTAGTTTAGGTTAGATTAGGATAGGTTAAAATATGTTAAGATATGTTAGGTTAGGATAGATTAGGACAAGATAGGTTAAAATATGTTAGGTTAAGATAGGTTAGGTTAGAATAGGTTAGGTTAGAATATGTTGTGTTAGAATATGTTGTGTTAGAATATGTTGTGTTAAAATTTGTTCTCGTTTTTTGATGTTTGACATAATATCAGGAAAGCTTCGGTTAGGATAGGTTAGAAAATGTTTCGTTGAGATAGGTTAGGTTAGAATATTTTATGATAAAATTTGTTCACGGTTTTTTATGTTTGACATTATCAGGATAGTTTCGGTTAAAGATAGGATAGGTTTGCATTTGTTATGTTAGGATGGGTTAGGTTGACCAAATTTTTTCACGGGTCTACATAGCCTAACAATAACATTGGTTAAAGTTAGGCTAGGATAGGATAGGTTAGGTTAAGATAGATTTAGTTAGTATAGTTCATGGATAAGAAAGGTTAGAATATGTTACGTTGAAATAGGTTTTGTTAGAATATGTTATGTTAAAATTTGTTCGCGGTTTTTTTATCTCTGACAAAATCAGGATAGTTTTGGTTAAGATAGGATAGTTTTGTATATGTTATGTTAGGATGGGTTAGGTTGACCAAATTTTTTCACGGGTCCACCTAGCTTATTGATGACATTGTCAGTGGAATTTCCACGGGTCCTGCTAGTTCCAATTTATTACATTAAGTGTACAGATCTCTTAAGTTACCATTGCTCAACCGACAACCAGTTGGGAAGTTAGTTAGTTTAACCACAGCTACATGCTGAGTAGACCAAAGATATCATTTTTGTAATGTGATAAAATATCTCATCATTTTTAGAATTGTTGCATGTTCCTTTGCTGAACTGGAAATAGACTTAGCCACTTAATCTTAACCCTGGATTGTCGCCAGTGATTGCAAACGTCTTCACATAATGAGCAATTGTTCATTTAGTTTCTGGAAGACGCCGATGTCAAGGTGCTTATATATCTCAGACTTGCACTCAGGCGCCAGAGCTGCAATCTGAGTATGGTAGAGACTAACTTGTTCAGGGTTCTCCTTGTGATACTTAGGTTACGACGGCCTTTCATGTGAATAAGAATACGCTCTCTAACCTGTGCACAGTAACCCAGCCTACTGTTCCCGCACAGGAGACCTACGAGACACTGCACCACCCCACACTACCTACCACCTCCTCAGTCACCCCCTTAAGCTCACATCTTGAGCAACTGATGAGAGGTACCGAACAAAGGTAGACCTAGCCGTTCAGTAAAACTCTGAATGCAGTTCTTGACCACAAGGTCCTCCAAACTCTGCCCCCTCTCACAGAGGCTGCCTCCTTCTCCTTCGTAAATTGCAATTAACGACTTTCGTTAATTTAATCAACGTAATTAACGGGTTGCGTCTAGCACCCTCATTTCACACGCCACCGCTCAGGCTGCACCAGCTGGATACCCACCTTGTCTCTCGTTTCACTGCCATTCCGAGTGCCTGCAGTTGAAGCTTACCTCTTCTCACATATACGAAGTGCACACTCACACTCACTCCTTCCCCGTACCGGAACAACCTGTCCCGGGAAGACATCGAAGCTCTGATATATCCGGATTGGACCCCAAGAACCCCTAGGAGACTCAAGACACCAGCGTGCACGCAGTGCAGCAACTTCCAATAAATCTGACCAGGCGTTACAAGTCTCTCACTTACTTTCGAATCAGTGGTTGGGAAAATATATTGATTAAAGTGACGCCAGGCGAGCGTCAAGCACCCTCACTCCTTCTGAGTCATAGTGCCCATATACCTAATTAGTCATTCATTCAACTTTAATTGTTCATCCATTTAATTATCGTATTTTAATTGATGCCTGCCAGGGCATCTGGTGACCCTATAAAGTCTCGAAGTACCTTAAAGTTCATTACCTCTCATTAGCAAACTTCACAGGTATACGATGCCTGCCGGCGTTGTAACGGTTACTCGTGGTAGATTAGGCGAGGATCGTAGAATAATTATGCAAATGCTGGTTTTATCCACGAAAACGCATCTCTCACGATGACTGTTCTTTTCGAGGACAATTAGAATGGGAGTCGTTGGCCAGACGCACTTCTTCCTCGCAGCGTTGCATTTATCGTGTGTGATATATGAAAATAGTTATGAGAAATATACCATATATATATATATATGGTATACATTACATGTGCGGAATGCAGTAGCAGAAGGCATGCATTAAGTCGTGCATTGAGCTTTGAGGGCCGATATTGATTTGGCATAAGTCAGCATGGAGCCGTGAGAAGCTGATATTAATTATTCGCCAAAGGTTGGTACGGAGTCGTGGAAGGCCAGAAGGAATTCGAAAAAAGATCGATATACAGCCACAAGAGGCAGTAAGAAGCCTTACACAGCGGTACATTTCAAATAGTTTCAAAAAAGTTTAGGGTTATTTATTAGTTATCAAGCAGGTTTTGATAGCCGAAAAAAGTGGACATGGCAACTAAAAAATTTCTGTTTTTGACCTTAAGCACTGCCAGTGATCTTGCCCACCGCGGCCAAAAAAGCAGCCTAATAACGGCCTTGAATTTTAATTTGTTAAGCCATGGTTAATGAGATCTAACGCTTTAGAACAGGACAACGGGAGGTGACGATTTCGGCCTTACGCTGGTAAGGCGCGAACGCGACTCATGTTGTAAAGTCGTATGCAAATAAACGCATATCCAACAATCATACTTATTCAACACAATTACCTTACTGGGCAACTTCAGCCTCAATTCAGTGTTGCGCATCATTCAAATTGTCCGAGAATAGTGAATTTTCGAATGAGCTCTAGACCCAAATAGCGATCACACTGAGAAATAGGATTAAAATGAGACAAACAGGGAGGCTAGATTCCCTTAAATCACGAAAATTGCAGCAAATTAATTCGGCACCAGGCGTCGATATTTGCCGTGTGAGCAGTCGCTCCATTGTGCTGAAAGGTTGATAGTTTACTTTAAGGGAAGTGTTTAAAAACAGATTGAAACAAAGAATTTAGATCTATTATCAAAGTACGCTTTCAAAAATAAAAAGAGAGTTCAATGATGAATGAATGAGTTCCCAAATCAAATTAGAAACTGATTTATTGTTGTAACACTTACTCTCCAATCCAGGATAGTGAGCAATTTCAGCTGTGAACATCTTCGCGTTAGACCTGATGATTTTAAATCGTTCACCAAAACTTTCCTATTATTCATTATTCTGTGCATTGGAATCTTGGTGAAAGTTTACTTTTTACAAGTGAAGTATGATATTCCTATATTATCGTGGACAATTATCTTCATCGTTCTGGGACTGGCCCCTTTTGAGCAACTTGAACATGAGATGGTTCTCCTCTTGAAAACCGATCCTCAAAGTTTCTTCGCTCTTCATACCGCTTGACTGCTCCAAACTAGTGACCTGGAGACCTAAGACTCTCAACAACCTCGGAAGTGTAAGATCTTGTACGATGCAGTTCAACAATCTTTCCACGTTTTGACCACTGTTGTGGTTACCTCAACACCCTGTATGGTTACTTACGAACAACAGAAGTGCTACAGAGTAGGAATGACTTTGGCTTACGTATTCCTTTGTTGTGCCTCGAAAAGAACTAAATGAAATATTGACTCAAAGATTTATCATTCTAAAACGCCAAGCATCTGTGAAATCTGCTCTACCGCACTTCAAATGATCTCTCACATCATGAATATCTGATTTGAAGAACGCCTGTCTCCCAAATCTCGTTCATCGAGTGTACGTCGCCGTCGATTGTACGCTTACTTTTACCCTCGACACCCTCGATTTGCTCACACTACTCCGTTCCTCTAAGCGTCTTCTACAAGGATTGCCACATCATCGAGTTGCCGCGCCGTTTTGAAGAATATATTCCTTTATCTGAGTAATTTTAATTATTTAGAATTCAATTTGTTCATTGGATTTAGATGTCGGGTTTACTTTCTCAGTAATTAAACAGGATAGTAGATATTTCTACTTGATAACTTTCATTATTCAATAGAACTCATGGAATTTCTTCCAAGAGTCGTCCCAAAGAGTATTTTTTTTGATGATCGATTTTCTTTTCGCTGCTGATTTATATCGTAGAAACTGAGCATGTTTGGCTCAAGCACAATTCTGAGTCGTGTAATTCTTGATAAAGGCTTCGAAGATGAGAAGACCAATCTTGCAATGGCTACACGTAACTAAAAATATGCTTATTAAAGCGATCAGCTTCTCCGTCTTGATACAAATGACACCCTGAAAGTTTAGTAAGATGCGTTATCCTGATTACGAACAAGTCTAATTTTGATTTTTTCTCATAATCTTTGCGATATATGTGCAGCGCGCCGAAATTCGTCAATTTCAACAGTGCTCTTTTCATGTCTTAAAATTTTATTTTCAGGAAGAGAGGGAGATCGAGCGAGAATTGGGAAAAGAGAAACAAGAACGATAACCACAAAAAAATGACTGCCTTTGAAATTGATGTACTCGAAACGATTAATGACCTGATCAAGATTACCGAATTGAATCACTCAGTCAGATTAAAAAAACAATTGATGTAATCATGTTAATAGAATTTACCTCATTTCAAACTATGGACTGCGTATACCAAATGTCTCATTGAAATGATTCGTAAAAAATGTAATTTAAGTGATGTATAAAAACGAAACCTTGATAACGGATGCAATAGTGTTGGAAAATAAAGGCCATAAATAATCGACATCAAATGCTTTTACTTCATAAAAGGAAAGAAAGAAACAGAAACTATCCTATACACATGGCTAATATTTTTGCAGATTTTTGTTGCTTCCTTTCTTATTCTGAAATAAAAATGCTTGAGATATCGGTAATGCTCTACTTGGTTCTCTATTTCAATGCCTCGAATGCAAGCAAAAATGTTAGAAATTTTCAATTATGAAACAAACTTATTTCACACCAACACAAACATGCTCGTAGTACGGAATACAGGTTTTAGAAAATAAGAATATAAAAACAACCTTTAGAATGTGAGAAAGATGATATTTAAAAAACGAACGAACGTTTTGACCAACCCAAAACTACTTCTCAAGAACTTTTCCATTAGTTCATTCAATTTAAAAATGTAGAAATCTAAAAGGAATTCCTGTAAGACATTTGAACGTCAAAAGCAGTAATATTTATTTGTATAAACCAAGGACAAAAGCTCCTTTTTTCATCTCACTTGTAGGGTGGCCAATCCAATGGTATTTTGACGTATATTTTTGCTTCGGAACTGTTAGGATGACACGAGTTTAGAGCAAATGTCTGAAATGCATTTGTGATATTTGTTCCTCATCAGTAAATTAGTCTTGAAATAATTCCCTCATCAGAAATTTGACACGAGCTCGAAATTCGACATGCTTATCAGAGTAATTTTGAGGCACTATCTTTGATGCATCCTCGGGATATGGAATTAAAACAAATTGTACATAGACCAGTAAATGAAGGTTTTCGATTAAGTGGCGTTATAAAGTTAGAGCTGGAAGAGGAGTAAAATTAACAAATTACTTTTTCGGATGTGGTAGTGAAAAAATCCATTCTAAATTTATAACTCTAGGTTATCGTAGACTGTCATTTACTGCTCTATGTAGAAATTACTTTAGGTGCATATATCGAGGATTTTTTGTATAATTCGTCATTTCTGCAGGGCGGAGTATCATTTTTGTAAAGCTTTAAATTGAGCATTGAATGTAAAGTGTTACCCTATATCGAATTTATGGTCATTTTCTTATTTCCAGACACACCTTCCTTGGTTGACATCGTGGGTCATAACTTCGAGGAAAGAAGGGGATAAAAATATCCTTTTAACAAATGAATTAGAAGAGCGTCCATCGAAGCGGAAGCAATGCCTTCGGTCTTGCTTGATCATCCCCCAATGTACCCATGATTTAAGAATGTGAGTACTTGATGCAAGGTTGTCGTCAAGTCTCATTCCTAAATATTTAAATTGCTAATTCGTTTCGAGGCCACACAGCTACAATTCAAATTGTGTTAAGAGCAGATGGACCTGTGAGTGAATGGCATGAATTTTGTTATTTATGCTTGCGAGAGCAGTTCAATGATTTTCAGCCAAGAAGATAAACCAGCACTGCGATCAGCTGCATTAGTGAGTGGTTCTTCTGATGCATCGCTTGTAAAATGATAAATTGCATCGTTGAATGCCTGCCTTGATATTATAACAGGAAGACACAGAATATCATTCATACATAAGATTATGAAAAATGAAAGGACCCTTATGAATCGTGATGACGACTCGATCTCTTTTACGACGATTTAATTACATAGACTCGCATTTTCTAATATTGCCTTTAATTTCATAACGCGAAAGTTTATTCAACAGAATTGTGGATGATAGACACATTCAAACGATAATTTGTTTCATTTCGCGGATGCTGGTTTAAGTGAAGATACAAGTAAATGGCTTCTACCATGGTTATACTATTCCTCAGTGATATCAAATGCTATGGAGACAAAATGATCATTGGACTCATCAACGATGCACATGCCAGACAAAAATATGTTATCCTAACAAATGTCTATCATTTTAATTTTTTTGGGGTAATGAATTTGACACATGTCATAGTTTTTTTGCCAGAGCCAGACCTACTTTGGAGGTTTTTGATAAATCGCATTCTTTTTGAAAAGGTATTTTTATACGTTCATTCTGCAAGTTTGAATATGTTTTTTAAAGGTTTTGATGGGTTTTGATAAAGTGCATTTTTTGATATGTTCATTCTGCAAGTTTTGGAAAACTATGTAGGATAAGCACTGAATAAAAAAAGAATAAGGAAGCACTGATGATTTACCCTGATTCATTCTAGATTTTACGTCCTCTGTAGCCCACGGCGACCTCGGTTTCCATATTACTTTACGCTGTTTAATTAAGAAAGCAGCTTCTAAATACAGTTTACATATGTCCGGTAACGTTCAGCTATAAGAACTCGTTTGAAATAAGGAAGCATTCGTAAATTTGTAGACTTGTTTTCTCCCAGCGTGTCGATTATTTATGAATCTCCGTGAGAGATTCTAATTTACTGATCATTATTGATACAAAATAATGTATAGCGAGAGAGTGCAATCGTCTGGTCAAATAAATCTCAATATACTACGTGCGACGTGGAATTATGTCCAGGAGTAAAATAGCATCACATGGTGTAAAGTCTTGATCATGGTGTAATCTTACTTGTGTAGCATCCTCTTTTGACCTTAATTATAACTTTGAAAATTTAACAACTTGATTTAATAATTCACTATTAATTGTCAGTTCTTACTCGCCTTCAAATCATATAATAAGATAACTGTTTTTCAGTAATAAACATTAACTTCCGTTCGAAAGAACTCAATAACCTTTGTACCATAAAACAAGGGGAAAGATTCACACAAACTCGAAAGTTAAAGTTACGTGATTTATTTACGAGTAATAATCACCCCTACAAATTTTAAACTCAAATTATTTCTTTAATATTAAAAACAGTATCTTATTGTTAATGATCAATTGAAAATACATTTCCAGCAGTCAAGATGACAGTGATAGCAATAATTGGTGAATGAGGTGAATGTTCCCACACTGTAACTTAAAAGCCTTTTACTGTTACATGGAAAGATCAACGGTGTTATTGATTCATGTCGCTGCAGTTCAAATATTTAAAATCTTAACACCTTGTCGGAGTCTTTCGCGCTATGCGTTTCACCAAATGCTCTCCTGATCATGATCTTAGGACCAGTTGAGAAACATCCGAAATAGTTACATTTTGTATCAATTGAATTAAAGAGTATTCCAACTAACATGAACTCATTGGTTGACATAAAAGATGAAAAAGGTAAACAATTTTTCTCAGGTCAATTTAATTAGCAAACCAAATTTTAAGCAAACGAGGTGCTCAGAACCAAAAATTTAAGACAAGTGGAAAATTAGAAAATTTTTCAGTAATGTTATGGTCAATAAAATAAAGACTTAGAAATGAGTCATGCGTCTATTATTGTTGACAGCCTTCAAAATAATTTACGGTTTACTAGAAATGAAGGGTTCCAGTTGGATTGGGGAAAATTACCGCGAGCGGAGATGGCACCACGAATATTATTTACTGTCTCAAGTTATTGTCCATTTCTGCAGACATTCTTCAACCTCTTTTCCTAACATTATCTATCGGATTCAAATCTTGGGAACAGATATGGATGACGAAAAAAAAGTACAACATTCTCCAGTGAGAAAATCGAAGTCAGGCTGTTTTTGTGAGTCGCAGTACTATCGTATTGAAAGCATCCCTAATCCCGCGAGTAAAGGTCCTCTGTCGTAATGGATGCTCTTTGCAACATGTTAACGTAATCCACTGCTTTTTCAAAGTTCCTATCTTCAAAGGGAAAAGCGTCTCCCACAATGACGGAACCTCCGCCACTGCGCCGAGTAGAAAATATTTCACAGGGCAACTCTTTGTCTTAGCAGTAACCTTGGAGGCCATGAGGACAGTTTGGGATGAATTGTTTCGCAGCAAAGAAGAAAACCTTCGACTTTCTAACGTCATGTGATTGGTGCTCTGTGGCAAACTTTAACCGCGCTACTTTGGGACGTGGAAGCAGACAGTGCCCCTACAGATGTTTATTTTTCAAATATTTTTGCCTCTGGACTCCCTAATGTATTATTGGACTGTAATCGGGATCAGTTAGTTCCGTAATCCGTCTCAAAGATCGTCCCCAATCTTGAAGGTGAGCCCTTCATATGACAGTAAATTTTCTTTTGGTCTATCACGTAATTTCACGGCTTTTAACTGTCAGGGTTTTTCATGAAGTCGCAAACCCGTGTTTTGCTACGTTTAACCTCAGCTGCAATAGAAGCTGCGTCGAACATTGCTTACGCAGCTCAATGATCTGACCACACGCACGAAAGAGCATGGCCTTGGGCATATTGACACCTTTACACTGTGAGGAAGAAACTCAGTGATGAAACTTATTAATTTCAATGCATTCTGACTTCTATGTGGCAAGAAGCTCAGTTCCATAAAATGTGATTTTCCAAGTAAATTAGTGGGATAAAATTACTTAGCTGTTTCGTATATCATCTTTACCAACACGTAGACTTAAGGGACGACTACCCAGAAATCGACAAATCAATGAAATGGTTAAAACGTTCTTTCTATGGAATTAAGATCTATGAAAATTGGCATACATATGTATTTTTGAAAATAAATAGGGGTCGTCTTTATAACTTTTTCCCAATTTCGACATAATTTTGAAAAAAATAGGGGAAACGGGTTGAAAAAGTGCAAACTTTTCAAGAGACGTCTTCTCAAAAACGACTTATTGTAGAACAATGACTTAGGTGTCATTTGATGCGCAATGAGTTGCTGCTTAAAGAGTCGGAGGATTTCGTTAAATTTCCAAATCGTTCAGCCATTATCAAATTTAAAAAAAAATTTGAAAAAGTCATTTATTCCATATATTTTTTATTGGAATAAAAATTTATTATGAATTGAAAAAATCTAATGTCAGTAGATAGAGCAGTTCTTATCGCGTCTAATGATACTTAAATCTTTGCTCTACGATAAAAACTCTAGGAGAAAATAGATTTTCAAAAAACCTCAAATCCCCATTTTCACCTATTTCCTCTAATTATCTCCGTAATTATGGCAAAAATAGGAAAAAGTTATTGAACCGACCCCTATTTATTTCTAAAAATAAATATGCTTGTCAATTCTCATAGATCTAGTTTTAATAGAAAGAAAGTTACAGTCATTTAGTAAAAATTACCAATTATCTTCAAATTTGTTTGTATTTACAGCAAATTATCCTATGTATCTCAGAAATTATCCTGAACATCAACGAAATCCTCCGACTCTTTATGCAGCAACTTGTTGAGCATCCAATGACATCTAAGTCATTGTTCTACAATGAGAATTTTTTGAGAAGACGTTTCTTGAAAAGTACTCACTTTTCCCTACCCTTTCCCCCACTTTCTTCAAAATTTTGTCGAAAGTGGGAAAAAGTTATAGAGACGACCCTTATTTATTTTCAAAAATACATACGTGAGCCAATTTTCATTGGTCTAGATCCGATACAACAAACGTTACAGCCATTTTCTTGATTTTGGGTAGACGTCCCCCTCAAAGAACTTCTAAAGTCTGTTAGTTCAAAAATGATTTTTTCCAATTATCAACTAGTCCTGAACTTATTATCAACAGCGCTTGCCAACAAATAAGTACGTAGCTCTGAATAACTCAAGCAAAATGGAGCGAGGATCAACTTTTACTAATGAGAAAATGCAGCCATCCATAAACTTAGCTAGAAATATTCACATTCGTTTGTATTAAGTGGTTCAAAATTCATTTGATACATTTTTTCTTTTATTTTAATCGTAATTACCAAAATGCGATCAGGGATTCAATTTCTTTTAAATGCTGGTCGATCACTCCTTGGAAGGAACATTATACTGATGATTCCCACACATTTCCTCTCGATCATTCTCATTTTTTATTAAAAAGTTGGGACCAACTGAAGAAAATTCTTTGAGCCAGAGCATAGGTAGCAACTTAATGCCGTTTTTTGTGCACTAAATTAGCTCATGAATCATTTTTGTCTGTTCTTCTAAGACTGGAAGATCCTTCTAATAAATACTATTCTATTGAAATTTACGAGACAAGTTTTTCAGAGTATGTCAAATTGCTCAAAACTAGAAACTCAAATTTGGCTGAAGATTCATCATTAACAGGAAGCAATTATAAAACGATCAGAAATTCCATAGTCACGTGAGAAGCACTACCCCTAAAACGAATTTATTCAAAGATGGAGCTTGCATAGGTGACTTATGAGAGAAATAGGAAATAAAGTGTTATATTAGTTAAGTATGAGGAAGTTCAACGATGAGTATATACATTGACGGTAAATACCATCGATTATTCAGAGTAATTTCAAATTATAGAATTTAAAGCGTGGTAGTATTTGAATTTGAATGTCAATATATGTATATTTTTGGTAATTCTTATTTCTCCGAATAATTTTTGGCCGGCATGCCACGTCAAGAATATGTAAAAATGCGAACAAATTGTTAATGATATTCATTGACGCAGGCTGCTGACGTGCCGGTAGATGAGAAATTATAATTCGATCTAAAGGTTCCTATTCCGATAACAATCATTGACGAATTGTCAGCAGGGAATAAGGAGCATTTTTGAAATACCTGCCCTGTTAACGGTTTCAGGCATTTTTTCTAACATTCAACACAAAATTGAAAATATTTTACCGACATACATGATATTACCACTAAATGACACTCAGAATAAGGCTCTTAATGATGTTTTTTCATCACGAAATACAGGACATGGCTGGGACAGCCAGCAAAGCTCTGGAGGTTGAGTTAGGGGTAGGTAACATTGATTTGTCTAGCCTGTTGTGTCTGCATAATGACACACATTCTACTAAAAATAGTTGAAATGTCCTCCAAATATTGGCTCGGTTCCTTGAATGTTTTTTTACGCTAAGGGCATAGCAATATTAAAACGACCCAATTGCATGTAACGAAATAGGATCTATTCGTATCGGATTATTTATGTCGTGATCCTCTTCTCTGTCAGCACCTTGTTGTGAATTACGTGGATCGTCCGCTGAGATGTTCAATTTAGATTGCAATTGTCGTGATATGTGGAGTACATCACTTTCATTTATATTAATAATAAGGCGTGACTTATGTCCTCGCCATGATTTTGATTTAATGGTAGCATTTGCTACGCTGCCACCACCCTTTGAATAAGGGAAATTGAATATTGATAATATCAAAAAGGATTGAACTGATAATTTATTTTAGGTAACGCTTTATAATGATCTTTCGTGCGTGTGTGATTCGAAGATATCATTTTATATTACAGCAAACTCATATTCACCGTTCAGCTACATTATAATGATCGTTCTCGCTGTTTAGTTCTTTTATCTTATTCATAAGTCATTTATTTCTGATGACGTATTTTTCAGTATATTCCTGATGGCTAAATAATTGCAAGGGATTAAATA